>JARKHS020007816.1:0-78180 GCA_030143305.2 Amblyomma americanum | reverse complement strand
TTATTATTATTATTATTATTATTATTATTATTATTATTATTATTATTATTATTATTATTATTATTATTATTATTATTATTATTATTATTATTATTATTATTATTATTATTATTATTATTATTATTATTATTATTATTATTATTATTATTCGCTCTACTATACAATCTTAGCGATTCTCTAAGAGAGCACTGCGGAAGGACGAAGTTAATTTCCTAGACGCCTCTGCTCGCATTTTCGTTATATTGTGGATTCGTTGTCATTTTGTCATTGCCTAACCCCGCTTTCAGTGGATAACCCTCCCTATAAAACCTATCGTTTAATATAACGAACAATTGTTGACAAAAGCATTTTTTAACGGAAACAGTTTAGGAACGAAATTTTTTCATGTATTCTAAGATTTTACTATAAAATCAACATATCCGCAGACCTCCACAGGCTAGCATTTTTTTGCTTTTAGCGTTTTGGCTGTCGTCAAAAGCGTTCCCCATTGGTTTTCAGTGGCAGTCTTAACAGCTCGATGTGAGCAGTGGAAAAAAACTTTAAAAGAAAGATTTTTCTACACAATGGCAGAATGAACCATTACCTTCAATATTTCCATAACAGTGTCCTACAATTTTTCAATACTCACAATTTTTGTCCAAGAGTTTGGTGCATGCGGCGAAAAACAGGAACCGTGTTACACCAAAAGTGGACCTGAACCATCCGCCGAACCGATTCCGGACGGTTCCTCCTATTCATTTGGGTCCAGCTTCAGTTCTAAGGCTAAGAATGCATATATACTTTGAGTTCGGTTCCAATTTCCGGGCAAAACCATTGATTGGGCTCCGAATGATATCTTTTAATTAGTTCCAAGACGCATCTCGAACCGAATAATATTGCCGTGACTTTCCATTCGAAACGCGCAACCGGCTGTGAGAACAGGAGGAGGGGAAGTACTGGGAGAAGGGAGCTTTAGAATTAGGGGGACGTCAAATATGAAATTCCATAATGCGCATGCACTGAACGTAAGGCACGTTTTGCATCTTGGGTTAACATGAGTAGGGAAGGCTATTTGCCAACATTGCGCGCGCCTCAACGCCGCTCTACGCTCTAGCACCCGATGAAGCGGGGCCTCTCGCTTCACCACGGATTCGTCGTTGCTATTACATTGCGTATCACGTTAATAGAAAACGAAAGGGGCATAAGCCTTCGCTTTGTGTGATGCCCGCATCACAATGTATTGGTAAAAAAGCAATTCAAATTTTCAGATACCCTGAGTTGAGTGTAAGTGTTAAATGCTGCAGATGGGGTTAGCCTTACTTATTCTGCCGGCAATTGCTCCACCGTAGCGTCCCTACTATAATAAGAATGTCCTAAAGCCTGTCGAATCTACCCGGCTATGCGCACAGTCTCATAATAGCAGACATTCTCTCCCGCAGTCACCGTCTATGCACACAATCGCTCCACACAGTGCACATCACAGTCCACTTCAGAAGTCACCATTTATGCACATATTCAGTCACAGTAGAACATAGGCCATTGTAGTGCCACAATCCATACACACATTCACTCACAGTATAGCGTAGTCCCCTCCAGAAGACACCATCTACGCACACATTCAATCACAGTAGGCCATAGTTCGTTCCTGCTGTCACCATCTGGAGACGCGATCCGTGTCCTACAGAAATGTCAAAAGAACGCGTGCAGCCTCCCTTCTGCATGTCTGGTTTCCACGTGGGTAAACAATGTTCCGAACTATACTGTGACGGGTTCCTGTGTTCTTTAAGGAAGCGCACATCACATACCTTTCCGCGATGTACTCTGGGCAGTACATAATGTAATGTTCAATATCAGATACCTATTCCAAAACAGCGTAAACAGGACCAGGACGAAAGAAACGTACAACGCGAGGCCTGGCGTTATAAGTTTCTTTCGTCGTCGCCCAGGCTTCTGCTTTGATGCATTTCGGATAGCGTCCAGATTTAGAGTTGTTAGGATTAGCGAGTAACCGTGCTTTGGCCTCATAAAGAAGGGGATTTCAAGCAGGTTAACAATTTGGGTCCAAAAAGGTTTGGTTTAGTTTACGGGGTTTAACGTCCCAAAGCGGCTCAGGTTATGAGGGACATCGTAGTGAAGGGCTGCGGAAATTTCGACCACCTGTGGTTCTTTAACGTGCACTGACATCGCACAGCACACGGACATCTGGAATCTCGCCTACATCGAAACGCGGCCGCCTCGGCTGGGATCGAACCCGCGACTATCGGGTCAGCTGCCGAGCGCCAGAACCACTGAGCCACTGCGGCGACTTCTCCAAAGAGAGGCCACTACGAATTAGAATTTCGTTCATTTGTATTCTGCAGTAATTGTTATGAGGATGTAAACTCAAACCTCCCCCCCCCCCCCCAAAAAAAGAAAAAACCGAGCTCTCTCGCACCGCTGACCAAAACAACCACCGGCGCCAGAAGTCATTCTAGATTTTTCCACCCACAGTGTATTTTTCAGACTAGAAAAGACATTTTGGAGCTGACATTGCTAAGTCGGGTTGGATTTCGCGGCAACTCCCACGCACCTGGAGTCGTGTAACGCAAGAGGCCCCATCCTAGCACAAACTTTCAAGGGCCTATCGGTAGCTCGATGTTGCGACTAAAATTTCGGCGCAATTACTCGCAATACAAGACAGGTGACAGCTGCTGCTGCGCAGTACACTGGAACGAAGGACAGCGGCATTGAGAATTTTCCCTGGCCGTCGCATATGTACAAAAATGGAAGGTTTCTTAAACGACAAGCATTCATTAACATATTTGTCCTCTACTTGCTAATTTCATGGCCTTTATGTTTTTCATATCAGCGGTGTACACTGCTTTGCTGGTTCCGGACCGATATAGTTCTAGACTTCGTGTAATATTTCCTTTACTTAATAAATACGCAAAAGCATGGAAGCATTAGTGTCAGATATGTCTGCCACGAGTGAACGATAAGGGGATAGTTGGCATGACATGATTACAAGACATAAAACTGAGCAAGGGACAAGACAGATAAGTGAAGCAAACAGGGCGAGTCGTCTTGTTTCCTTCTCTCCAGTGTCTGGACCTCAGCTCAAGTTTATGTCTTTTAATTATGCCTGCCGCGATTTTCAAGACATACACATAAATGATTTTATTTTAATACAATACCTATTTCACTTGCATAGACAGTGCGTAGCGTTATCTAATAAACAATGGCATAGTCATTGGGAATGGCAATGCGATATTGTTGCGTTTCATACTTCCCCAAATTCTACGAGGAGGCCGCGCTGCAACATGAGCCCCAATGGAACAAAATTTCTGGCTACGCCACTGACACGAGGCATGTTCGATTGCGTCATAGGAAGAGCAGAACAGGTCGTTCTCAACGGCCGCGTTTTAATATGCTCTCAGCTGGAACCAACGTATCGGCCATTGGCCGAGCTCTTGCCACTTCTGGATCTAACACCGAGGACTACAGGATTGTTCTGCCTCGTCTACCAACCGGTAACGTTGTCTTCAACACCGTGTTTTTGCATGCAAACCTCACGGGCCATCCGCACCGAGCTCCTGGCGTCCGGGGTGCCCTTCCTGCCATTATGGGCCTTCAGGAAGTTGTGTGTATAGGACAATACCAGATGAGCCACGTTTGGATGGCGACATATGAAACAAGCCTTTCAGAGCAGAACCTAGTTTCCATGTGTGAGCTTCGCGTCAAGGGCCCAAGCTATGTGTTGTTGAACCCCGAAACGAGGAATATCAAGTTAAATGTTCTATGGCTTCCACCGCGCATTGAGAACCGCCGGATAGTGGAAGCTCTGGGGCCATACGGCTCTGTCCTGTCAGTGGAACGAGAATAGTGGCGGTGTCAGGGCGTTGAACGCATGGAAACGGCGAATCGTGATGTCTCACTGACGCTGAAAGACGGCGTTTCAACTTCTACTATCCCGCATATGTTGTCTATATTTAGCAAGGTAACCATGTGGGATAGTTGGTGTATTTCAGACATAACTTCACCAGCGAAAGCACGAGGCACCAGAGCACGTTCACGCCAAGAACAGGACATGCCAACGTTGTCCTGTGTTCTTCTCCTTGTGTCTCGTGCTTTCGCTGGTGAAGTTTAGTCTATATTTAGCATGCAGGCATTGGTTGTAAGGTTGTAAACTATGGCAGACCTCCTTTGTGCCTTCGGTGCCGTGTGGTTGGCCATGTACGAAGACAGCGCCACACGCCACGATGTACATAATGTCGTAGTTTTGGCCGCTCTGTCGAGAACTGTGTGATGCCGCACGCCGATAGGTACCGAAAGGGTCATTGGTCGAAAGAGTAAGACGCAGCTGCTGATCACAATATAGTTATTTCGGAGGCTGTGTAGTCCTAAGGTGAGGTCAGCAGTGAGGTTCCAGGCATCTACCATTCAAAGTTGGTGCCGCCTCATAGTGAGAGAGCCGAAGATACAGGACTCAAGCCACTAGATTCCAAGCCTCCAGACCCTGGCCAGACCGAGCTCGATGCACTGTTCCCTGTGCTTGCTGATATGGAGCATGTTGCTACGCATGTACATAGGGAGATGGTAGCTCCTAATGAGAGGGCTGTGGATAAAGCGTAGTTGGGGTTCAGTGCTGTGACGTTGGCAGAATCTGCCTCCAGCATGTCCATTTAGCGGTTGGCGGAAGCAGGGGCTGTGAGTGACGTGCTTCTCCCGACTTCATGGACGTAGGGCTTGACACCATTGGATGCCTCAAAGGACAACAGCGCACCGTTTAAGCATCCCGCAGATGAGGAGCCATGTTACAGTGGAGATCGGAAGATGGCATCCGACGCTGAGGCGATGGGAGAACTGGTTTCGAAAAGTGGGCGACTAGTGTTCTGAAAGCCGCCCACTCTCAGGCGCTCCTTCCCGCCCGATGGATGGAGTTCAGTAAGGCGAGTAGCAGAAATAGCAGCGCGTGCAGCGTTTGAGGTAGCTACCCTGAAGGTAAGCGGTATGGGAAATCGAAGGCGGCAGCATCCACTTAAGCACCTTTTTCAGAGGTGGAGCGTCAGTATAGCTCCTATCCAGGAAACAAAACTATCTGCTGGCGAGGATGTGAAGTGTGGTATTAATCTTCTTTTGCATGAATAAGATATTATCTACTCGAAAGGCCTCTGGAGGATGTTTGCGTTCCTTCAAGAGATTTATATTTGCCACCTCTCGTAGAGCATTGATGGGGAGTGGCGTCTTATATGCGGCAACATTGGTATTTCAGGTTAACAGTGGCGGGTGATTTGTGTGTATGTGCCTATTAATCAACGAGAAAGCGCGGTATTATTTAGATTAATGGGAAATATCCTGCGCGTGGATTGCAAAATATTGCTTGGTGATATAATATGTGTTTGCAATGGTTAGGACCGGTCAATCATGCGTGTGCGTAATCATCATAGTTCTCCCATTTTACCTAATTTGCTCTTTGAACGCAACCTTGTTGACATTGGGCAACAGAAATGAGATATTGTTTATTTAACGCATTTTCAGTCTTTTTCAAACGCTCAACTAGACAGCATCTACGTTTCTCCTGTAGTGCTATCTAATGTGCATGGCTACTGGTTGCGATTGATTTTCTTTAGTGATCACTGCATGGTGTCTGCGCAGATCCGTCCTAATCCCCAACCTCTCAGGGAATGCTGGAAGCTCACTCATTCTATTTTGACAGATGAAATTTATCAACATGCGGCCCCCTCTTCCTTAAAACATACTTGGGCCCGCGGCGATCTTTCTGTCTTTTAGAAGTGGGATCTAAACAAATAGCAGGCGAAAGATTTAGCTATCGTAGAGCCAACACGAATTTCTTTTAGAAGTGTCATCACCGTCGCAATTTTTGGCCTACCTTAAATGACCTGCATGAGCAAGAGAGTTATTCCGGGGCTTATGTTGAAGACATAAGCAATGTTGAAGCAAAGTTACAACTTTACTACAGAAAAATATTAGGAGTGTAACAAGGAACGTCTTGCAAAGCCCTGCATCGCGAACAACTAGCGGTACAGTCCAGGTACAGACCAGAGGCAGCGGTCAATCCAGAGCACGCACAAGGGACGGAGAGTTCGGCGCTTGTGGTCGTCTTCTTCGCTAAGCGCAAGCCTCTGAAGATTCCGGAGCCGAAGGCCAGCCTTACAATTTTCCTCGGGCGAAAAGCGCCATCCTGGCGGTCTAGGGCGATGTGACGAGGGCGCGGTCGTAGTATGGTTTGAAGCGGGTGGTGTGGACAAAGGCGCGGTCTCAGCGACGATGATCAGGGGATGGCGTAAGGGGTTCGATGAGGTAATTGACGGGGATGTCTGCTTAAGAATGAGGTAGGGTCCCCGGTACTTGGTAATAAGTTTGGAAGAAAGGCCGGGACCTCAGGAGGGTACCCAGAGCCAGACCAAAGAGTCAGGAAGGTAAGCGGGGGTGAGTGAGTGAATAAACTTTATTGCTCTAATAAAGGAGTCTTGCTGCTTGCCGGAAGACTGCCGATGTCTTCCAGATTGAGCATGGTTGGCGCCCCTAGTCCAAGGCACCACTGTCCCTGGCCATCCGGCATGCGTGGCTCACTAGGTCTCTTTGAACCTTGAACTGGCTGCTGGTTCGCCGGTCCAACCACTGCTGCGCATTTGGCTCTTTGTTACCTCGGAAAGCTACATTGTGTATGCATTTTTATGTGATATGATACAGCGTGGGGGTTTCCCACGCGCAGGGGGATCACGGTGCTTTTCTGCTGCTGCTGGGCATGAGAAGTGAAGGACCGGGCAAGATGTCGTCATTCTTCGGCATAAGTTGCGGCTTGAGAAAGAGTTGTAAATTCGGAAGCATCAGGGCGGTAAGGTAGAATGGTGTCCATGGAGCAAGAAGACTCACGGCCGTACAGGAAAAAGTACGGAGAGAATCCAGTGGTAGCTTGAGCAGCTGAGTTATAAGCGTATGGGAGAAAAGGGAGAACGCGGTCCCAGTTACAGTGGTCGGAACGAACATACATGGCCAGCATGTTCCCGAGGGTGCGGTTAAAACGCTCAACCGTGCTATTTGTCTGCGGATGGTAGGCGGAGGTGGTGGGGTGAACGATGTTGCTTTCCTACGAAAAAATGAAAGTTGGTCCAGCGTACACTTTGCTAAACCACGACACAACCGCTGCAATTTATTACCACTCAAAACATGGGAACCTTGACAAAGAGGCAGAAACAACCGCCTGGTTTATAGATAAGGTCTATAGCTGGTTTGCCTTAATTAAATCCAGAACACGAAAGCAGGCTGAGAGGCATCTGGGTTCGCAAGGAGAGATGTTCTTCTTAGAGGTGATCAGACTTTTTGAGGGGTTGAAGATTTCTGCCTATGATGGCTCATGGAAACCGGTGCAGACTGGTGTTATTTTGACCACAATGTCAGCAATGCAGCTTCAAGAGCATCTGGTGGTGAAGGAGAAGTTTCTTTTTGTTTTGCTTTCGCATTTTGGGCAGGATGCACTGGAAAACGTTTTTGCTACGCTCAGAATGAAGAATGCTGTTCCTTCACAACGAGAATTTAAATCTGCATTGCGCAGTGCTACGCTTTCTCAATTTCTGCGTTCAAACCGCAGAGGCAGCTATGCATGTTCAGATGGTGGAGCACTGGAGGGGGTTTCAGACAGAGCAGAACAAGCCTGCTCTGGTGTCATACTACACCCTACAATGGACTCTTTGGAGGTAATGGATGTTGGGGAGGGCTTTATGTACATATGTGGTTATGCAGTTAGCCAGGTGAAGAAGAACTTTAAGACATGCCATGATTGTGCTGCAGCCATCACAGGTAGCAGTCTGAACCTCCCTGAAAACAGCTGGTTACGTGTCAAGTCTTTTGTGCCTGGTAACATGCCTCTTGTATCCCGATCGAAGGCAGCACTTGAATTGCTCAAGTTTTGTGAGGCCGCCTTCATGTTGAATACTGAAAGCATCCTTAACAACAGGGCTACACTGGAGCACATTAAGAAAGAAATTATGACACATATATCTACAACAATACCATCTTGTCACAGTGTGCCCCAGAAGCTCGTAACCTGCTTCTTGAGAACCAGAGTCCATATTTTCTGCAAGAACAAAAATGAAACTATATCGAAACATGACTTGGGACCGAAATGTGGGAGCAGGAGCATTGGGATGCATCAGGCTGCCAGTGCAATATGTGAAGGTCATCATCATCATCAGGCTGACTACACCCACTGCAGGGCAAAGGCCTCTCCCATGTCTCTCAAATTAACCACCCTATGCCTGCGAACTTCTTAATCTCATCCCCCCACCTAACCTTCTGCCGCCCCCTGCTACGATTACTTTCTCTTGGAATCCACTCTTTTACCCTCAAGGACCTGCGGTTATCTTGCCTTTGCATCACATGCCCTGCGCAAGCCCATTTCTTCCTTTTGATTTCGACTAGGATATCATTAATCCTCGTTTGTTTGCTCCAGCGCTTGATTAAGGGAGGGGGCTGCAGCCCAGGGCCTCACCTTGGACAGTAGGAGAAGGGGACTCATTTATTCTAACCTGCTTAATATATGGAACCATGGGCAACGGAACTTCGAGCGACATGTATGAAGCGAGAAAACCAGAACGAGCAGACGGGGCCCCCCGCCTAATGTGACAGCATGCATTAAGCCTGATCATTTGGGGTGAGCTTGTTGAGCTGCAAAAATAGGAATCCCCCGTCACCCCGGCGGAGCCCTCTTTCTTACGGAGCGAGGTGCGTTTGCTTGGAAGATTTTTCGTGGTTTCCTGTTAGTCCGTCTGTCCTGTGCTGTCTGGAGAGGAGGGGCAAGGGGGAAACACCTAAAACATGTAGTGTGGGATGAGGACCTAACTCTACCTTGCCCCTCGTCACCACCACGCCACCCTCCACCTCTCAAATAGTTCCACCGCTGTCTTTCTCATAGAAAGGCTGTGCTGCAATACCCAACAGTGCCTCCCATCCGACTTTTCTTTACCGTGATGGTAATTTGGGCGGGGGAGGATGAGTCCGATAGCAGATGATGATGAGTCTGATGGCAGAGTCTAGGCAGGAAAGGAAAGAAGACGTCACAACTTTTTTTGTCCGCGTGCCGTGGGGCATGGAATGTTCACTGTCCGGGCTAGGGTTGTGGAAGAGTGAAGGGGGAAGTTGGAGAGCTGGACACAAAGGCCTGTCTCCAGGGCCCATTCCTGCCTAGTGGCTGCGCACCCTCGCGCGCGCTTACCTGCGATAATTTTATGAAGCAAAGAAATACGGTTGTCTTCTGCGTGTACGGAGCAACGGAATGTTATTGTCTTTCATGAGCTGTGTTGGGGAGTCAGAACTTCTATATTTATGAAAATGAAATGTGCTGCCTTCCTCTGGATGAGGTCTAGTTGATAGCTATGTTTCTTGGTGTGCGGGTCCCAAATTTCAGAAGAATATTCAGGTTTGGACCTGACAAAATTTTGTAAGCCAAAAGCTTAATATTTTTGGCAGTATGTTTTAATTTACTTTTCAAGAAACAAAGCTTACAGAAAGTGGCTGAACAGATTTCAGAAATATGAGTGCCCCAGGTTAATCGGTTGTTAAGAGTAATTCCTAGATATTTATGTTGTGCGACCTCTCTAATGTGGCTGTGATCGTATTGGCGAGATCGTATCTCCTTGCCTAACGACCTTCCTTATTGGAATTTTATTGCTGACTTTATGGAGGACTATGGTAGCTGTGTAGTTGCTATAGATATCTTCCAGTATTTTCACATAAGGCTCTTCTACACCCTGATTCCGCAATGCCTGCATGAAAGCTAAGGTTGCCACTGAGTCGAATGCTTTCTCGTAATCAATGAAGGCTACATATAGGGGTTGGTTATAGTCTGCGCATTTCTCTATCACCTGATTGATAGTGTGAATATGATCATTTGCTTGGTTAAAGTCTAAGGTTGCCCTTACTCTATTAGCGGTTACCTTAGTAAATACCTTTTATGCAACGGAGAGTAAACTGATCGGTCTGTAATTTTTCTGCGAGGTATTGGAGTACAATCTAATGCATGGTTCTTGGTAAAGGGGCTCTGAAACACCTTCCGAGGAGAGCACATCAACTCTCTCAATGACTGCATTCTGTTGTCGTGAACACCGGAGCCCAATAATACTCTTCTACAAGCTGCAGAGAACCCACAATCACGCACCAAAGTTGGCTAGCCTAAAGCCCCTCCATGACACCCATAGAGGGGCTTTAGGCGAGCTCTTTCCGGTGACTTTTTCATGTTCGCACCCTTCTACGTCGCTCGCACGTGCGCATACATGTTGAGAGATGGCTATTGGTGAGATTCTTTCAGACGTGAGGCAGCTACCATGGCCAGTGAGCCCCGTAGCTCCGGCGGAAGAGTGCCGACCTTCCAGCGTGCAAAATGCGACTAGAGGAGAGGGAAACGCGCTAAGACGCTGAAATTCAAATTTTGACTGCAGAGAGCTCAGCTTATACAAAGTGCATTGAAAAAATTCTCTCTAGACAATATCGTGAATCGGCGTGCTTTAATATCCCAGGCATACCGCAACTTTATTATAGCCCCCTTAAGTTGCAGGCAAGACAAGGTATTGAAGGGGCACTTAAGACAAATTGCAGTTAGCAAGTATCAATACACTTAACATGACAAAAAATAAGTTGCTGTATTACCCTTCATAGCTCTGCATACGAGGTCAAATTTTAATAATGGGAATATGACATGCCACCTAATACATGTGAATTTTCAGCTTTTTTTCTGAGAGCTATAAGCAAGCGGGATAAATTACTGAAGCGTATTGCCAAATGTTTGTGTTGAAGCACTTATGGGAAATTATAAGGAAATGCATCTGTAAAGCTGTTCTCGCATTTTTTCAAACTGTTTTGATTTGATGTATTTTGTTACTGCTGCTGCTTGTGTTATTTGGATGTCTGTACTTTTTTATTGTACTCACTCCGGCTTGGAGTCAACCTGCTCTGCAATATATGTTAATAAATAAAACAGACAGTCGCACTAGTCGGAGGGTATTTGGATTTCAAATGCCTTTGACGGCCATTTGCAGCTTTGTTCTTGAGCTGTATGTCACTACAGACCTTTGTAACCTTCTTTCCGTCATGTTGAACTTCAAATTTAAGTTTGTGGAAACTATTAAATGATGAGAAAAACAAGATGTGTGCTGTATTATTTGCATGCTGGTTCTGACTGAGGTTTTTGCCCATGTGTTAGCAACAGTTTATTTAAGTTGTGTATGCCATGCCCTACTACTTCAGTTCAGTACGATAGTACCTCCTTAATATGGAAGCTGTGTTTCCTAAGCAAAACTGTCCATAAAGCGGCTGTGCATAATAATGATTCATGCAGAAAACTATTCAGAAAGAGAAACTTCCTGATGTAGATTTTTTGTACATGGTGGGGCACGGTAAAGTGAAAATTGGACAAAATCTTCACGACCATTAGCAGAACTGCATCACCCTGGTTTCAGTTACCTGTAAAACAATCCGGTGCAGTTCGAAGCACGTAATGGCCTATAAGAGTTGACTGCGTCTCGTGGTGTGATGTACCACTTACTATATGCCTGTTCATATCCCATGAGCTGCTAGTGCCTATCTTGAGGATGCGTTGTTGGGCAAGTTGGTTCAGAACGATGGATAGATAGGTTGCGCAAAAGGGGCGTTAACAAGTGATGGCAAGATGGGATGAGCAGAAATTTGACAACTTTATTCGAGGAGCAAGCACATTCAAATATTTTTGCCAGTAGAAGATCAAAGGGGTATGAAAAGCAGATAGGAAAAAGAGCCGTGGAGGGGACTGTCATCACTGTATCTGAGAAAATGTTTTTCATTGTTATAGTCTGATGTGTCACTGATACATTCTGTTGCCTTCTTTTTTGATAAAATATGCTTCCTCATGGTTTCTTATTTCACTTGCTCAGAATCTTGCTTCTGCCAGTGGAGGCTTCCATTTGTGTGCCAGACAATGCGTCGGTAGGTGACGCTGCTCCTGGTCTCTAATTGACCTCTCATGCTCACCAATGCAAACATTGATACAGCACCCTGCCTGTCTTGACAGGACCCCTTCGTCCGTGTGAAGACAAGTATTTGTCGAAACGTTGGCTAACACCTGAGGCTTCCCCTCAACACTTGTTCATTTGCTTTGTGCTCTTCGAGAATTCCACCTTCCAGCCCTTTCTCTACTATGTAGACTTTGGCGCATGACAGGGGGATATGATGTACTACGTCAACGGGGCAGTATACATGGGGTAATTGCTCGCCGCAGCCTTTATGTGCTTTTTTACCTTCTTGCGCTAGCCATCTATCCATAATACCTCTCTGTACTCTGTCGGTAGATAGCTACTGACTGCAGCTTTCAACAAAGCAGCAAGCTACAGAGAGGGCTTTCCACTTATTCATTCATGAAATACTGCAAATGGCAAAGCCTGTCGTCTGGGTAGCTTGGCACTTAAAAGCATGAAACCACAAAATAAAAGGCCATCATTAAAACGTTTACATCGCGTTCGCATTACGCTAGTGTACAGCTCTCAAGTTACAGGGCAAAAACATCTAGTTGGGGCAGTGGAGGATTTGTTCTCATCGCTGTCCACATTAATGCGACGAATGTACGGGCGCTAATGGGCTTTGTGCATTTTTAGATGGTTCACTGTCCAGATAGCGAGTTTCAATATTAACGAGGTGCAAATACATTAACGAAGTTCAGCCTTCATAAGAAGTGTATATAATTTCAGTCAGTGTAATTACCGGGGGTCGTATAAACCGGGCACGACTGGTTATCACGCAAGCAAGGCGCCAGCAAAAAGCACAATATCGTGTGACGCCTTTCAAATGCACTTCTCTTCCTGCGCCACTTAGAATACGTTGCCCCGCTAGAGTTAACTTTCCAATACATCACTACTCAAAATACATCAGTATTTTAGCGCTCAACATGCAGAGCGCAGCCAGGATCATGCGAAACAAACACGCAGGGCTTCCTAAGATGAATCACTTCGTCGTCAGCAGCACATGGACCTAAATATGAGAATGACAGACGGGACACAATGCAGTCCGCCCTCACAAGGCTGCAGGGTAGCACGGGGCCAGTGGTTTGAGCTAGTGGCGAAATACGTTTTGCGTCGTAGCTGAAACATATTTTTAACATCGATGTAGCCGCATCGATCCAGCTGGCAGACAACGCAAAAAAGTGCTACTCCCGTTCGGACATCGCGCACATTGTTTTGCCGAGACGCTGATCTAGCGAATACAAATCTGTGATGCAAGCACATAATTCGAGAGCGCCGGTGTTAACGAGGTGCGAACGCGTCCCACGGCATCAACAAGCAGCGGCTCCGATCCCTGTCCCTCGGCGTCGGTCAACTTCTTGGCTTGAACGCTCAGATATTTCGACGCTTTTCACACGGTGTAATCATAGTATGCGGACACAAACCACTAGCGCGATGTGCCTCTTTTTCCTACACTGTTTGAAAAAATAGCACCAAAACAGCAATACGACGATGGATGAAAACAGCAGCGATGCAACGCAGCCACAGCCTTCATGCACAACCTCGCACCGGAAGAAAACCGAGAAACAAAATGGCAGCGCTTCCGTTCTAGACCGAAGTTGGAAGGCTATGTAAGGAGGAAGGGCCGTGGGGGAGGGGAGGTTGGCGGTACTTAACCTGGTCGGAAGAAAACGTCATGGAGGGGCTTTAGTGCGAACACGCTAGCGTCCTTTTAATTACCATCGGCGATCGACGGCTGTAGGCGCCGCCTTCTGTCACTGAAAAGCCATGCGTAGTTACCTACAATATTTTCTTCTTAAAGTACACCTCCGGCTTTTACGGTGCCGAAAAGAGTGTGTGAACTTTTGTTGGTATTTCTTGAAGTCTATTGGGTAAATAAAGCAGCTTTCATATTACCCCTATCCAGTGGAATCCGAAGCGCATCCAAATTTGTGGCTGAATGTTTTTTTCTGTCGCTTTGGTCGCGTTCCATTTCTCGGCAAAGAGCAAAAGCGCAGCTGGGCGGTTCGCTGTCGCAACTTCCACGCAGTGACATCCTGCCGCCGCTTACAGCCGCCACTGAACCGACATCCGCTTCCGGTGTTTCGACCAATCAGGTGTGGTCGCTGCGGCAGATTATGACGCTTTTTATTGTGATACAAACTCGGAATACGGCCCCAGATATTAAGATCGGAGCCGTCGTCGCTTCCGTTCCACAGTGACGTCGCTTTCCATGGTGGACGGCTTTCGAATTAACAAGCACATTTGAGAGCACACACTCAGGGGCATGGTAAATTAAGATACTATTTGCGAGTAATTAGGTGAAAACTGTACCAAACCTAGTGCTAATACAGCGGCGCGCGTGTGTCACGGGCAGCTAATCCTGTAAAATACACTACACTACACTACATATAGTAAATATGACAGGCTTGCACACAGATGTAAATGACATAGCCGATGTACCCGCTAAGAAGCACAACACTGGTTTTTATTTCAAAACAAAGATGCTCTCAGCACAGCAAAAATTTGTGGTATATTGATCATCTCATTGTCACAGGTGTAACAGGCGTCCTCAGTAGAGTGGATTCAGGCATTAGATAACGGAGCATCATCCTGGACACAACAAATTTTTTTTTATAAGATGGGGTGTCAGTTTCTGTCAAATCTTCTGTGCTTTGCTCAACATATGTAGTTAGGACAGCAATCAGGATATTCCGAACCTTTAGGTTGCTGTAAGACGCATGGTGGAGGTGGGGTAGCGTCACTGCACCTGAAATTATAAGATGTGCATTTAGGACCATTTTTCCCGATACCGTGAAATTTAGTTAAGCAACTGGGGTGAAACAGCACTCTGGCTTTATGCGGAATAATAAATGTAATTAAAAAATTGCGCGAAACACTAGTCTTAGTCCACTGTTTGAGGGAATCCTCCTCATTGGAACAGATTTGGAATAAGAGAGCAGTTATTTATTATCATATGGCTAAATGCAGAAAAACTTTTATAAGGGCAGCTACGCATCTTCCACGAAAACTTCAAAGCCCAGGACCACTGCCTCACCAGACAAGTTAAAGTACGGACTGAGCTAAACGAGATTTCTAGCTTATATTTCGTATGGCTGTACTTCAGTGGATCCTAATGAGCATTTACTTCTTTGCTAAAGTAGCTATTCTTCGATTATTCGTGCAATGAACGCAACTGAACAAATCTTATTTATATAATAAAAGGCACCGCCAATCCCGGGAAGGGCACATAATACTTCAGCATGCGATCACGCAAACAAGCAATCCAAGGTACGCGGTACAAGCCCAAAGCACAGCTTCATAAAATCCCGTTGCTTCAAATTTAAACCAGAGAATGCAAGTATAAGCGACATAAATATGCAAATGCATTGAAAGAAGGGTAACATTTACCGCCTGTCTGGCAGAAATTACGGCAATTCTTCGGCTCTTCTCAGTCGAGAGATACGTCCCGGGAAATTAAAAGTTGTCTTCAAATCACTTCTTAGAGCTAACCAAGTTATCCCCGATTCTAATTGCTAGCAAAAAAACTTCATAACATACAGCAGTCAGCATGATGATATTATTCTTTCATCCACATTTAATGCTTGTGGATGTATTGTTTGTCTTTAAATGACCCTCAAAGTACTCTGGTCTTAGTGTATGATAATAGATTATTTCGTTAAGAACTCACCACCTGACGTGGCAGCCTAGTATAATTTTGTATACGGATTTTGCGGCTGTTAATTTGTCAGTGATTAAATATTGCAGATTTATCCTATTCTTTCGCCGATTGCCATTTATTTAGTCATCAGTACACCAGTAAAATGAAGTAAGATTATAAATTAGTTTAGCAGACAACATAGCAGTAGTGTAACTAAGCCGCATGATGACCTGCTCGTGCAGCCTGACGTTCCGGCTATTCAAATTAGCGCAACAACTAACTTATGAGTTTAAAAGCTAATTAGTGCAAGATCATGACAATGTCACGCTGTTCATACGCGCCTTTACTTTTCTACTACAGGGTTAACTGTATGGGCACTGAAACTGACATTTACTACAAATATCTCGCAGTATGTCTAAGAACTACTTTTTTACGGCATTATCACCTGAAACAAATCTCACCTAATTCTAATAGCATTTTTGGTTATCTTTGCAGTAACTTTCCTCAAGGTGCAGCGCGCTCCCAAGCTTATATTATACCAATCATCATTCTACCCAGTATGGCATCGATCGCATTGTGCACTAATCGACGACATCGAAGCAGTTTAAAAACGATCAGTGCGATTAACTGTACCTAAACATTTTATTTAATTTTATTAATTTTACCCTCAGGGCTTTCGCATTCCAGAGAAGGTGGTCCAGTAAGAAAATACAATACATAAATCAAAAAGAGCGCCATATATACGAACAATACCGAAAAATGCTAAAGACAGAGAACCACAACATTCACAACAAATGTACAGAAGTAAATAAAAGGATTACAAAAAGAAAACCCTGATTATAATCTATGTATGGGTAAATGACATATCGCAATTGGTGTGATTCTAACAGTGCGAGTAATTTGCTTTTAGAACGCGCAGGGTCGCTAATACAGGTGGCTGTGGGTGAAAGATTATTCCAGTCACGACAAGGTTTAGGGAGGAAGGAATTAGAACAAGTCACTGTGCTGCAGTGCGGAACAGCAACTTATTGATTGTGGTCTATGCGAGGCGAGATGAAAGATGGTGCCTTTACACAGATGGCTTTCAGGCAAGGATTCTAGTAGTAAACTTTATGGAAAAGGCAAATGCGTGAAAGTTTAGAGTGAGTGGAGAGTAAGGGAAGCTTAAGATTAGATTTCATTTCTGTTACACTGGCGGTGCGATGGTGGTTTACAACGATAAAACGAACACTTCGATTCTGCATGGCCTCTAGTTCTTTTATTAATGTGATGGTGTCAGGGTCCCAAATCGAACATGCCTACTGTAGTTGAGGGCGAATCAGTGTAGTGTATAATAGCATTTTCAATGAAGGTGGTGCGGAATAAAAATTTCTTTCGGTTATCCTTTGAAGTGATGAATTTGATATTAGCATTCCAGGAAAGGTTATAACTTATATCAATGCCAAGATTATTGCAAGACGAGACTGGATTAAGCTTAGCTTTGTTAATAAAATAGTCTGGGCTTGTTTGCTGGTTACGGGTTACACGCATGCAATTGAATTTCGGTATGTTTATTTCCATTTTCCACAATTGGCACCAGTCATAAGTTTAATTTAAGTCTGTCTATAGCTGAACAATATAATCAGTGTTATTAATTACTCTGTAAATTACAGATTCTTCAGCAAACAAGCACATGTTAGATGAAATCTTAAAAGGTAAGTCATTTGTGTATATTAGAAATAATAACGAGGCCAAGGACCGACCCCTGGGGCACACCTGAATGTAGTGGCGCTAGTGATGAGTCCTGGTTATTGGCGAAGATGAACTGCGTACGGTTACTAAGAAAGGCACAAAACCAATCGATTACATTATTACCAATGTTAAGTTGGCTCAGGTTTAGAATTAAAATAGAAATACTCTCTTTAACAAAGGTTTTTGAAAATTCTAAGAATAAGCAATCTTTATGAGTCAAGAGTATAAAGAAATATGCAAGTTTTTTGTAAAATTTATTGACTGCGTTTAACACGAGAAGAATTTGCGAAATTCATGCTGCTTCGGAGTAAAAACTGGTTGATTTCTAAGAAATTAGCAAGAAGATTGAATATAATCTGCTCTAGAAACATTCATGGGACGGAATTAAGTGAGATGAAACGATAATTGCGTGGATCTTGCGTTTTCCTTGATTTTTGCACTGGTATTAGTTTGCCGGTGAGCCAGTCATTACGAAGGGCGTATTGATTTTAAGGCTGCAAAAGATACTCTCTAGTATAATGGAAGAATATTCTCCGGTATTGTTCATGAATTTAGTACTGAGACCATCGATACCACAAGAGGATGACATTTTGACCTGATTAATAATGCCGCGAATTCCTTATGTGGAGACGACCATAGGATTTATTGGTAAAAAAAGATGTTCTTTGAGTGAAGGTTGTGCGGAAGTGTCGGCGGGGCTAGAGAAAGCGTTGATAAATGTGTTCTTGAGAAGCGATGCGCACAGTTGGTCAGGACATGGATCCCTTTTCTGGATAAATAGTTGTATGGTGATATTTTGTTTGCCTTTCATTGTGTGTGTTCTAAAACTACCTCGGGTCATTATTTAGCATTGCTGGCTGAGTCTGATGAAAGAAAGTAAATTTGGTTAATTTTGCTCTTAAATAAGTGACTTCAGTGGCATTATACGCAGGCTACCTGACAGAAGAGTGCGTGAAGCAAACTGTAAGAAGAAGTCTTTTTCTTATTGGAAAGCCGATTCATCATCATCATCATCAGCCTTACTACACCCACTGCAGGGCAAAGGCCTCTCCCATGTCTCTCCAATTAACCCTATCCTTTGCCAGCTGCATCCACCCTTTGCCTGCAAACTTCTTAATCTCACCCGCCCACCTAACCTTCTGCCGCCCCCTGCTCCGCTTACTTTCTCTTGGAATCGACTCCGTTACCCTTAAGGACCAGCGGTTATCTTCCCTTCGCATTATATGCCCTGCCCAAGCCCATTTCTTTCTCTTTATTTCTACTAGGATGTCATTAACCAGTGTTTGTTCCCTCACCCACTCTGCCCGCTTCCGATCTCTTAACGTTACACCTATCATTTTTCTTTCCATGGCTTGCTGCGTTGTCCTTAACTTAAGCTGAGCTCTTTTCGTTAGCCTCCACGTTTCTGCCCCGTAGGTGAGTACCGGTAAGATTATGCTGTTGTACAATTGGAAAGCCGATTAAGATACCTGTTCTACCAGCGTGCAGCACTGTTGCTATATGCCTTCTTGACGGGTATGTATTTCTTAACGAGCTCAGAAACCCTAGTTTTGAAGATATCCCAGTTCCTAAGGACACTAGGGTCGACATAAGCACTCAAAAGTTATCTAAAAATAAAGACAGATTATTATTAATAGCATGGAAGTTAGCCTTGCTGTAATCTCTGATGCATTTGAACCGCTTACGTGAGCGTGATAGAGGTAGAGAGGATGAAATTGATTATCGTGTGATCGCTTCATCCAGCCAAATGAATGATAGAGGACACGATGTCTGGCGATGATGTGAGGACGAGGTCAAGAAGGGATGAGGCAGTGTGAGGGACACGTGTGGGCAGCTCGGTAAGTTGTGATAACCCGAAATCGGAACATATGCGAAGTGGTTAGAATTAGAACACGTAGAAACAAAGACAGGCCTATCATGATTCCACTCAATATCTGGGAAGGTGAAATCGCCTAATAGAAAAATGATCACACCCGGAAAGCGAACAAAAATTGCATTGAGGCAGTCGTGCAAATCTTCACAGAAAATTATGGGGCTTGGCGGTGGTCTACAGCCCGCACCAGCAACAATTTTCTTAAGACCGAAAGTTATATAGCACCAACCAATTTCTAAACTAGTAATTATAGAAACACGAAAGCATTCAATTTGTTCGTTGACAGCAAGTAAAACACCACCGCCTTCCCTTTCATATCTGTCACATCGAAATATGTCGTAATTCTTTTCACAAAGAAATAGTTCACTCTCTGACACCTTATCAGACAACCACGTCTCTGTTGACGCAGTAATATCAGCACTAAAGTCATTTATCTAAGTACTCAAGTCATCTCTTTTGGGCAAAAGACTTCGTATGTTAGTAAAAACCACACTCAGACCAATGTTCTCATTGGCAGTACCACGACCCCTGTCGAGTCCCAACGTTTCAATACAGAGCAAGTACGACCAGAGCGAAGGGAGCGCGCGTACTCAATGTGCTCGTTTTTAGAGCAGGTCCAATTTCAAACACTAGGTCAGTTTTCGCATTATAACTATAGCATTTGCCATTGGCAATTAGTTTGTGATGCCTTTAGTTGACTTTTAAATCAAACTCCTTCTCATAGTGAATTAGCCGCTTTCTCGCCTTACGTGTCGCTGTAGAAAAATCTTCACTCGAAGATACTTTTTCCTTCAGCATCGATCGCTTTGAGTGCACGTGCACCTTGGTTTTATGTGCGGCGAATTTTTGTCCCAATCGCGAGTGTTTCCTTAATGTTGCGGAATGTTGTCCTGTTTGTGCCCCGTTTACCAAATATACTTCGCTTTCATTTCATTTCGCAACAAAGATGCTTGTCATCACACGTCGATGCAGGGAGGACATTCATATTCTATACCACAATCTAAATGTTCTTTTTGACTCTTTTTATGGAAACCTGTCAGGAAACGGAAGCACCTGCCCTCCTCCATAGCCATCACTAAATAGCATAAAACCTTGAAAGGCGAAGTGAAAAATTTTCTGTATGCATAGCATGGTCACTTTTTGTAGTATCCTGAATTTATTTTGAATGGCTTGCACTGCGTGCTCAGTGTTTGCTTGTGCTTCGGTTTCCACCTCACTTTTGAATTTTCAGCTTTTGTTTCTGTGCAGTATTTCACTCGCTCCCTTTGTAACATCACCTATGCCTTGAGTTTGTATATATAAATAAATATGCCACGCACCGGAACTTTCGAAATTATAATGTGTGAAACATAAGCGTTATATAACAGTAACTTCATCTGTGAGAGGTGTAGCTGACGCGACTCGTAAGGGAAAAGAGTCATTTGAGTTGCAAATCTTACAAGAAAGCTGGCATGCGAGACACCTGGAAATCCACAGCACTTTTGGGTTTTGGTCCGAACAGCGCGCTTCCAGATGCGCAGTCAATGGACTCATAGCTAAAGCAAGGCGAGACGCAAAGCGAACTTGCAAGTGGTCTTATCACGTGGCGAAAGGCAGATGTGCTCACTGAAGACAAAAGAACAACGCAAGGAACAAAAAGTAGTTTTTAGGTCGCAAAATGAACCGTTTTAGAAAATCCCATTTCCTTGTTTAGAAAAGAATAAACTACAAGATAAGAAAGCGAAAAATTATTTATTTTGTATCTCCATTGGGATGTATACGAGTGCTTCACGCAAGCCCAAGACAAATTTTGAGCAATTGGTTTTTTCAGCTGTAATGATCATTTTGCAGAAGAGTAATACTAATTTCTTGGATGCCACAAAATAGGTGAATCTTGTTAACCAGTCATCTAGCTCATTTTTATTTGTCAAATGTGAACGATTAGAGCTCACTGCATGTTTCTATTAACACATCTGTAACTGGCCGTTAGTTAAGCCATATCACTTTTTAGAATTTCGAGAACGTGATTAACCTCGGTGCTATAGCTCAATTAATCTAGGCTTTATCGCACGCCTTTAAAAAATGTTTTGATCTCGGGCGCTGAGACCAACGCCCACCGCTACACGTCACACAGCCACGACAACATGCTGCGTGTCCCTCTCTGTCCCACCTGGGCGCTCAACGCAGCTCGCTGCTCCAGCCGAGACCGGACAGAGATGGCCACGTGGCATGTGCGCTGCTTAGTGGCGTGATTTCACTCACGAAGACAACCGACAGAGGGGACCGGTTTTTGATAAGCGCGCAAGGTGGCCGAAATACGTTGAGCCATAGCGGCGATGGTAATCGTATGCAGGGTATGTTGCTGGGCGAGTTGGTGGTGATCGAACATCATGGAATCGCAGCGCTAGCAGACAAGGACACAGGGAGGACACAAACACAAAATCACACAAAATGACGCAAAATCAGCGCAAGTGTGTGTTTGTGTCCTGCATGTGTCCTTGTCTGCTAGCGCTGCGGTTCCATGAGGGTAATAGTGTTTCCACAATTGTAAAAACTCTTATGGCTAAGCCTGGCAGCCAGCAATTTATGTGTTGTTGGTATTAGGTAATTAAAGGGAACTGTAAGTGTTCCGTGTTTCAAGATTTAAATAAAGCTTGGGAAGAACACGTTTTAACTAATTTTTGTGGTCCGCCAACACTAGCACCTTTATGCCGCAAAAGCCATTCTTCAATAAGGGGACAGTCTGGGCATGTTGCTGATTCATGATGGAAATGGCTATCCTACTCGTGCTTTGATAAGTGTCGCGGAAACCCTTCTTAAGCGCCTGTGCTCAAAAGAGACTCGTACATTTCTACCGCCTTCAACAAAACGGAATGCTGTGATCCGTACATTCATGGCGAAAGGGCGAACGTAAAACTTGTTTTTTTCAGCCCCAGATAAGCTGCAAGAATTGTGCAGACTGCCCAGGCCCAGTGATTCGAAGAATCGGAACTGCAAGCAGAAGCACCGAACAAAGTTGCGTAGATGCACGCATCTTTTTTTCTACTGCATCCCTTTGAATTATGGGAAGAGCTACGTAGGGCAAAGCGGCAGAGGTTTGAACGACCGCCTCCGAGAACATTGCAACAAAATTTCTGAACGGCGAGGAAGGTTTCTGGACGCACACTGCAGGAAATGTAAGAAAAACAGTAAAGATGAAAATGACAGCGATTCAGATGGATCTCCTGTGCCAGCCCGCTTACCAAGATTTCTCTGGTATCGCCAAAATCCGTTGCCAACTCACTCGAGAGATAATAGAGGTTGTAATGACAAACTTGCTGGGTGGGTCCTGCTTGGCCAAACCATCTACTGCTCTTACTGGTAAGGATTTGTTATACTTGCGTCACCATATAAATGTGTCACCTGCTGTGCATGTGTCATAATTGTCCGGTTTAAAGAAAGAAACAAACAGCACTGGTGTGTTCCATGCGTCTTCCTTGTGTCCTCGTCTTTATTGGCGCTGGACATTTCAATCATGAGTTATTCTTCAATCGCTGATGGCCTATCTTTTTAAAAGCTGCAAACTGGTCCCGGAGACACTCAGCATAAGCTTGCCGCCTTTTTCGATACACCGGTTGTTTAGCTCTGCACGTTGCCGTTATTTCTGTGCTGTCTTGTTCTGTACCTAAACAGCGCAGCACTCAAATCATTAGTAGGACTCCCTCATTCTCACATCGTACTACACTTTACGTGGGAGCAGCGGGATGTATATCCTCATCCTCTCGTTGTAATATTCTTTACTCGGCAGCAGCGGGAGGCCTATTTGGTAAAAAACAAGGCATATCAGTTCCATAAAGATTCGCCAGAAGGCTGTAACTTTACGTTGGCACTGATTTTCGAAATTCTACGCCTAGTAAGACGACGACTGCGATGCGTTTATAAGGATTATAAGCCAACTTAAAAATAATTTTTCTGCAGATCGTGCGATGGTTGTTCAATAGCCCCATATCGACATCGGCCCGACTCCTTTTGTCCTTCATGACAACTGACAATAAAATGAGAAGAACGTTTCCCCGATAGACACCAAATGTTCTTTCGATTACTGTTGACTTGTTTTTATAACCTTTTAAAACCTTTATTTTGCCATTAAAGCACTTCTTATACACTGAGCACCTGATTGTCATTCTCTCATGCAAATTTGCTTCTTAATTAGCTTTTGATGCTCTAGTCCATCCAATGCGTTGCAATTCCTTCCGACACCCTCTGACGGATTTGTTCGCAGCTCGCCGTTCAGTAGTAAATAGGGGCGAACGTTTCACCCGGCGGTACAATGAAGAAACGGACATACGTAGACACTTTAAATGAGTAATTTTTTGCAGCGCCATCTCTCATAAAATATCTAAATGTTTTGCAGTGCAGCTGTCAACTCCCCATTCTCAACCTCAGCAGCGTTCGGTTCTAATGGTGTAACTATCAGACCACACAGAGGAGGAGGCCAGGTAGTGAAAGCAGTGCAGAACCTGTGACAGAGCTGTGATGGGATAGGTAGGGTTGAAGCGAGGATAGCGAGTATGATCCAACCAAAAAAAATTAACAGTACGGTCACCGCTGCGTAAATCGAGGCTCAGCGGCAGCTGTTAAATATTTCCACTGAGAGGCGCCGCCTCTGGGTGGTTTTTCTTTTGTTGACGAGCATGAAAAGCGGGTTCATATTCTGTTTTAGCTGAGGTGCACGGGATAGAACATATGGCTATGCTGAGCTGGGGAAGCTGGAGAGGGTGCATATTATAAAATTCAGCGCAACAAAGGGACGAGTACAAAGGAAGAAGACGCCGAAGTCTGCGTCTTCTTCTTTTGTGCACGTATGTGGCTTCCATCGCTTCAGAGGCAACAACGTCTCTGTCTTCTTCCTTTGTACTTTTGCGTTTGTTGCGCTTAATTTTTCAAGATGCATAGGAACCCGGGATGTCAGTCAGCAATGTTGTCTGTAATTGGCAGACTTGTAAACGATAGTGACATCAAATTCCTGTAACTGGAGGCTCCAACAAGTTATCCTCCGCGAGGGGCTTTAGGGCTCGCGAGCCAACAATATGAGTAGTGATCACTCACGACCCTAAAGGGCAGACCTTACAAGTGCGGGCTAAATTTCGCTACTTGCCAAGCGACAGCAAGGCGCTCCTTTTCGTGGTGCAATAATTCGCGTCAGATCGCGACCGTCTGTGGCTTGCATAAGCAATCACACGCCAACACCGTCTTGCCACTGAACGAGGACAGGGCACAGGCCGTTGTTGCTGGCATCGGTGTGCAGTTCTATGTGCGCTTCATCGTCAAAGTGACCAAGTGTGAGTATAGTTTGGAGGCGTTTTCTCAGGTCCCCGAAAGCTTCCTGCTACTCTTGGGCTCAGGTGAAAGGTTTCTCGTCCTTTTTCAAGCGAGTTAAAAGCCCTGCTAGAACGTATGTAATAGTCGCAGAGACCCCCCACCAAAAAAAAGGACCCACAGCATGCTTATCAGAGGCGGTTAAGAATGCAGCGAAGGCAGCCGTCTTGCTGGGTTCAAGGGCAACACCCTCAGCACTCAAGACAAGGCTCAGAAACTTCAGCCATGGGACAGCACAGTGGAAATGTAGGGAGAGGCCGGCCGAACGAATGATATCCAGGACTACACTGAAGCGCTTAAGTTGCTCGTCGTAGGTTGCAGAAAAATGACAACGTCGTCAAGGTAGACGAGGTATGACTGCCATTTGAGCCAAACTTGTGCCCACCATTCTATGAAAGGGTCTGGAGTGGAAAAAACATTTACAACCCATCGTGAGTAATGAACGCAGTCTTCTCGCGGTCCCACTCGTTCACCTCAATCTGCCGGTACCCGCTGCTGAGGTCAAGACAGGAAAAGTAGTATCAGCCGATCGAACGAGTCTTCGATTCGCGGCAGCAGTAAAGATCCTTTTTTTGGTAATTTTGTTCAGCCTTCGATATTCGACCCAAAATCTGCGAGTTCCGTCCTTCTTGGCGACCAGCATAACTGGCGATGCCTACAGCTTGTAGACGACTGTACGACGTCACCCGCAGCTCTTCGTGCACCTGCAGCCGTATCGCATCAAGTTCTTTCGCCGACACTATATAAGAATGTTCACAGATAGGCCGTGAACTTTCGTCACCTATTATTCGATGTTTCGCTACAGTCGTCTGCCGGACCTTAGAGATAGCTGTTAGGCAGTCATGTAAAGAGTCAAGGATGGTTTGCAGGCGTCGTCGCCGATCAGCAGTCAAGTCAGTATTCTAGTCAGCCCTAAATGTTCGTCCAGGGGCTCCCTAGGAGGGTTGTCCCTGAACGCTTACAACACGGAACGGACGACGGGTTCGCTGATTTAATCGAAACAGGAGATTGCTGTGTTGTTCATCAAATGGCGGTATTCGGCGCTGAAGTTCGTGAATAAAAGCAGGATTCGCTGTTTGCGCAGGGCAAGGACTCCCCGAAAGACGCAAACTTTATGACTCAGCATTAAGAGCGGGTTGGCTTCTGTGATGTAATTGGGCGCGGGTTGTAGCACTCCACCGTAACGAACAAGCTGGTCCGCGATGGTAGTGATGTGGTCGTCTAACACGCGAAAAACTGGCCTGTAAGGCTCACTGTTGTCGGCTATGGCGCACGGGACGGAGCACATGGGGCGAACTAATGTCACCATTAGTTCGCGAGTCGATGATGGCATCATTTTCCCGAAGAAAATCCATACCGAGGATCAGGCCCTTGGAGGACTGAGCAAACAGGGAAGCAGCCAGTTAGGATGATACTGAGAATCTCCATCCTAGCGGTGCAGACGCCCATCGCCATCACCGCATGTCTGCCAGCAGCCCGTATTTGTAGTCCATGCCAGGTCGTCAGGACGTTTCTCAAGAGAGGAGCAAGATCACGACTGATAACGGAGAAACCGGCGCCAGCATCTATGAGGGCATTCACATAGTTGTTCTCAGTGACGACTGGTATTACGCGGGAAACGAGCTCACTTTCTTTAACGTGTGCCGTGGAAGGAGTCTGACATGAAGGTCGCGTCGTTTCTCGAAATGCGGCATCGAGCAGAGGCTGCTCTGGGTGCGCGAAGGTCGCCGCCTACCTCCCCCCTCCCCCCCCCCCCCCCCCCAAGGTCGCCGTCTTCGGTTTTTCCGGCGCGGATTAGAGTACTGCCGGAGGGACGACTGGCGACCTGGAACGAGAACGGACAGGACGACAGTGACCTGCACTGCGTTGTGGAAAGGGCGCTGAAGGGACGTTGGCGGTCACGTAGCGGTCGATGTCACAGGGTCGTTTTCCATACCGTGGCAAGGGTGCTTCTCATGAAAGCCCTCGCCGGCCAAATCCGATGATACGGGCTGTGGCGCAGAATGTAGCCGGCTTCACCGCAACGGAAGCACAGGGCCGGTTGTTCGACGTGCGCCACACGCGCGCTCTCCTGAAAGGTGGTCGTGCGTCAAAGAAAGGAGACGAAGTCTGGAGCTGTTGCTACCGTGTAGAAGGAGCAGGGCAGTAAAACGCCGGTGGTGCCAGCGCAGAGCAGCGTAACGCTTGGCTGTCCGTCATGACTTACGGTGTAGGCGACGGCTGGGAAGAGGGTATTGGTTTCACCCCTCGACGTGCTTCGTCACTAACAACGTCCTAGATGACTCTGAAATCCAGGTTTTGCTCGACAGTGCGATGCTCCTTTAGTTCTTCGCACACTATGCTCCTGACAGCTGACGGAGGTCCTCACTCTCGGAGCCGGCTGCGGAGTGTGGGCTTCCATAGCAGTTCTATGCGCCGGACAGCCCTAATGCGCGAACCTCTTCTGCACGGCGCACTCCATGCTTGTCACCTCCTGAGAAAAATCTACCGCAGTTTTTGGAGGGTAACGAACAAGTCCCACGAAAAACTGTTCTTAGACCCCTCGCATAAGGGGACACACCTTCAGACATGGAAGGACACCTTGAGACATGGTAGGATCTGCGGAGTTGAAGGGCAGCATCATGTCTTCTACAAACCTGGAGCGGTCTCATATGGCCGCTGCACTCTGTACAGTGGGGCATGTCAGCTCGCTCCTTCCGTTCGTTGCTCCCGAAGGTGCGGAGAAACTGCCGCCGGAAATCTCGCTAAGTGCTGACTCGTGGCTTTCAAGCCACTTGTTGGTGGCTTCCTCTAGCGCAAGATATACACTCCATAGTTTGGTCCTCGTCCCACAGATTAAAACGCGACGACCCAGTCGTAGCTGCCCAAACAATCCTTCACGTCTTCAAATCCGTCGCCATGAAACGACGCGGGAATGCATTTCGCATGAAGAAGCAGTGGTGGGAAGCTCACTGAGAATCTGGGTGGTCTGGCTTGCCGCCGTGGACGTCATGGTGTGAGGTGGTGTCGTGAAAGGTCGGAAATTGGGATCGAAGCCTCGTAAGCTGCGGCTTGCCTTGCGTGGACCTTTGTCTTGTCCTCTTGGTCTAGCTGGGCGCGGGAGGATCCCGACAGCTCTTTGTGCTCCAGTAAATACTCAGCGGCTTCACCAAAATGTCACTTAGAGCCGGTATAGCGTTAGAAGGGCACAACAGTAGCGGCACGGAAGGCAGACAGCCAAGCCACGCTCGAACAGGGGAAGACAAGGAAGAGAGGCGGCTATAAGCGCACCGCATGCGGCGCAATTAAATGGCCAACAGTTTGGCTGTATTTATACTAAAGCGTATGTTCAAGTAGAGGTTATGAGAGCAACTTCATATCTGCATTGCTCTAGAGTGCTTTTTATGTTCTCCAACACACACCCAATTATCAACTAGATCTCCTCTCAAGCCCGCCACCTTAGGCTTGCGGCACCACCGATGACCTACTCTTCGGGAGGAACTGGCGGGGAATGGCGTGTTTCGCAGCAGCTGCCGCAGACGGACCCTGCTAGATTCCTCTGATTCCTCTGCTTTCGCCATACTCTCCCTCCTCCTCCTACGGTGTAACCGCCGTCCGCTTACATATTCCAACACTTGTGCATTAACATCCTCCTACAACAGTAAACCTCCTCCTTCTCCTTACAGGGTGTCTATTCTCTGTGTTGTTCCCGTGGCAACCACTCTTCGCTTGCGCCTTACGCTCTCTCCATACCTTCTTCCTTCTACGATAACCGCCCTCCGGTTATGCCTTCCTATACTCTCGACATATCCGCCTCCTTCTACAGTAGCTATCGTTCTGTTGGCGATTCCTCCGCTTCGGGAAATTCCCTTAAGCACTGGATTACCTCTTAAGACCGTGCACACTGGCCCTGAGACTAGACGTCATCAGCTGGGCCAGGGTGCTTGAAGAATCAACAATGAACGCAAGCGTAGCAAAATCAGTCTCCAAAGAATATCTTTCCAATGACGCTCGAAAGTTGTAGCTTCGCAGATATGTTATCCATATGCCTTAAGAAGCGGATGTTACGAGTATAACTTGTTTTGTGAAAAAACATCAGCCGCGGCCTATATCCAGCGACGTAAGGAGAGAAGACGATGTGGCTCGACATTTTATAGTTTTGGCTGTCTAGTATAATTAGTGATGAATAGAATCATGCGACGAAATGAGCTTTGAAGCGACTGTGAGCACAAGAGGACTGTGTTTTGCAACAAAGCCATTGAAGCAATTATACTCTCGATAACACAGCCGCAACGATAGCTCAGTGGCCATGGCGCTCCGCTGCTGACCCCGAAAACGCGGGTTCGATCCCAACCACGTCGACGGAATTTCAATGGAGATGAAATTCTAGAGCCCCGTGTACTGTGCGATGTCAGTGCACATTAAAGGACCCCAGGTGGTCAAAATTTTCAGAACCCTTCACTACGGCGTCTGTCATAGCCTGAATTCTTTTGCGACGTAAAAACCCATAAACAACAAACCATATCAAGGATACAGATACAAAAAGAGCCGTTAGACAGATTGCGCAATCCAAGGATCCTTCTTTCCTGATTTTTTTTTTTTTGCTGTCGTCTTTGCTGTGTGCACATGCGGACGAGGCACGCCTGTTTATCGACGACCAAACCTTTTCTATACTAAACTCGCCCCGTTTGGGCGTCGAGGAAGCCCCGATAAGAGTGTTAGTCTTAGCGCACTGTTGTGCTCCATCAAGATAACGCATGCAAACAATCGCACAGGGGGCACAAAGCCGAAGAGAGGAGGAGTACTACATAACTAAAGATTACGCGAGTAAGAGTCGTTCAACTCAGATGCAGTTTTGTAACCCGCGTGGTAATGGGGATGTCGAGCGCTAGCTATGGAGGCACAATGACGTTTCAATTCTGACGTTCATCGCCGATGCCACTCATGCAGTCTGCTCCGCTCTTCTTTCAAGTTTCACGTCCACGGAGCGTCCTAGTTCCACGAAATCCAGTGGGAAGGGCGGAAAAAAAACAGGGGCAGAGGGGATAAAAGCTGCGAAATTCTACTTTCGACGCCACTATCCCCCCTCCTGAAGCCCCCATACAGGTATCTGGCCACGGGTACTGCTATACTTCAACATGGTGCAAGGTAATAATGATGGACGCCCACTAGAAGTAGACGCCCTCGAAGAGCGCAACATGTCAATTTACCTCGGCTCGCTGCTTGGTCGGTGGTCCTTAAGACAGTTGTCTTTCGTAAGCTTCGTTAACCAAGTGTGCGTTTGTTTTATGGCTTTCGTTCCCACTTCACCCTTTCTTGCGTTTTTCCTTTCCCTTCGAAGTCTAGCTGTGGCTGTTCGTGCGCGCTTCCTATCTTTGTTTTATTTGCAGCAATAGCGCTCCGACATAGGGGGAATGTGGCTCCCCGCCTTTCGTGCTTGCCTCGTGCACCTCCTGACTGAAGGAGGCACGTCTCGGACATAGGGGGCATGTGGCTCCCCGCCTTTCGTGCTTGCCTCTTGCACCTCCTGACTGAAGAAGGCACGTCTCCCCCGGGAGCCGTCACCCTGCAAACTAAATGGAATTCACAACGGGCTACACAGACAATAAATGTTAGCCCGGAGTACGGTTCGGGCGCCCACTCTTGGCCTCAGACCGTGCCTCTTACCCTCCCTCGCCCTCACCTCATATCTTCCCTTCATCACCCTCACCTCAACATGTCGTCCCTCTCTCGCCCTCGTCCTCAAGAATTTTCATGCGCCGACCATTCCTCACCCTTATGTTACCGAATGAAATTCCATGACGTGAGACGCCATGATGAGGGCTCGCCCTCGTCAGGATGGCAGGTCTGATCGTAACAAAGCCTAACAAGATGCACAGATTGAAGCTGCTATATGCCTTCAAAAAGCGCGACCTTAATTATGGCCAGATTTGCCGATGTGTGGCTCATATTGGCTGTACCAGATTTTTCAGCATCCATTGTTGACCCTGGATCCACATCGCTTCTCCCGTAGTGGATATGCAATCATGAAATACTGTCAACATTGGGCAGCGTTAGCCATAGTTCTCCCCCTTTTTGCCACAATTGGCTGTGCAATTTTGAAGGATAAGATATTTTTGCCTAGGTTTACCATCATTCATTCAATGCTGTAATTTATTGACCACCGTTGATCAGAACTCTGCCATCTATCTGTTAAGATTGCATGCCAGCAATCGGTATTGCGACAGTAAAAAGGGAAAATTATTTTATTGTTATTACTGCCTTTTTGACATTTTTATTTTTCTAACTTTTCTCTAAAACTGTCTCGAGCTATGTGAGAGGTGTGAGACTTGTATACGACAGTGTGTAGACAATTCTATTAATACTCTAGCACCAGAAAAGGCGCCAACTAACCATTAAAATTTTTAAATTAACGAACTAGCGCTGGCGCCATCCAGTGGAAATGATTCGTGTAATTATGTATGTCCAAGCCAAGTTGCTAATCAACAAAACATATTCTTTGTCTGGGAAGCGCACGTACAAAACGCGACCTAGCGCTGTAGCCGTTGTCTTATATCTCGGCATAGTAACTATAATACTGTATCTTGTTAAAAAAAGGGCAAGTCCTTGAAAGCTTTTTTACACACACTGCGCGCAAGAGTATCTGGAAACCAGCTCAAAGGGGCTTACTTTTTAAAAAATCAAACTATTCTCGGCTCAATGCATTATATAAAGACACTTTTTTTCCTTGACTCTAGAGGATTCACTTTTCACACTGTATAGCTGGCGTTTATGTAATGCAGAAACGAAAAAAGTTCAGTTCCTGAATCAAACATAATAGCTTGGTGCTAGTGTATTCGCTCAAGCGACTGTGTCCGCAGTTTTAGCAAAGGCCATAAAGGATGAAATGGCCTCGTAATTGAGCCCGTAATATGCTCATCTCGCAATATGCTCATTGGAAGATGCGAAAATGTCTAAGAAAAAGAAAACAGGAAAATGAAACCTGGGTGCAACATAGAACACGAAAACGCCTATGTAGAGTGTAATGAAAACGTCATTTACAATATTCCGCTTAGCTCTCAACGAACATATGTAGGGAAAACGAGCAGGTGTCTGAACAAGAGGCTTACTGAACACGAAAGTTCATGTGAACAAGTCGCAATATCCGTGCACTTGGCACCTCACTGCACACACTGTGAATGCGCCCCAATGCTAAAAAACACCAAGGGCCGTGCTAGAAATAGAAGGGAACGCGAAATTATCAAGAAGTTTCCTATGCATATTGCTCCAAATAACCGATGCGTCAGGTGGCCTTCGGTCATCTTATGGATGACGAAATTAGGCTACCTGAAGAACAGTAACTTCAGGCTGTCGTACGCGCACGTGTTGACTGTTTTCAATTTTTCCATTTTTCTTCCGTCTTATCACTCTTGTTAAGGCGCTATGCTCTTCCCTCTTCAGCGCATAATATGACGTTGATATGTACATATACTCATGCTTCTTTAGACACTAAGCAGTTCTCAGAAGCGCTTCGTCCTGTGTGTTCGTCTCTTTCTGTATTTTGGTAGCGCTTACCAATACCACATTACCATCAAGGATGTATTTGCAACTGGCCCCAGTAGTTGCTCTTTTGCCTATAATGCACCTTCCAGGAGCGAATTTCTTCTTGCGACAACAAAATCTCTGGAAGAGGCAAACACACTCCACATCTCCCCCCCCCCCCCTCCCGCCTGTCGTCTTCCACGTCACTCGCCGTGTAATAACGCGATGCATCACCATGCGACAGCCTTCACTGAACGGCTCTTGACTATGGCTGCAACGGCGGCGCCTAGCCACACAACCATTGCTACGAGAATGCATGCAGGCTCAAGCTGGCGCCGTTCGCAGTATGCGCAAGCGAAGACATATCTGGTAGGTTATGAGACTTTCGACGCTTTTCAGTACCCTGGCCTGCAAGATCCTATTTTGTGATTGCCACTGTCCTTTTACCTTGATATACATTCGGAAATTAATACGGTTTTAAGGAGCAGTTGTTGCTATGACTAAGTCCCGACCCTTTTCATTCTCTCTCGTCGATGTTAATGAATCCTGATGTTGACGTGGAGTGGTAGAGGCGGGTCTCGTGAGTTACCCTGGGGACGCAGTTCGCGGCTGGTGAGTTCAGGAAGGTGTGCAGGTTTTCTGACCGTGAGACACTTGAAAGGCTTCACTTGTGCAGTTATTACAGTATATACTAACTGTTTTACATCGGCCGAAACATTTCAGTCTCTCTGCTTTAACTGAAAAGAAAACCTCAAACTTCGATGACTCCGGACCGCCGCCGGCCACCACACGTCTAACCTGTCCGGCCGCCGCTAAAGGAACTCGCGTCTTGAAGTCCACGGCCCCTGGATCACCACCGGCCGCACACGACTGATAAGTCCGAATGTCACACAACAAACCTCCCGCGCTCTGTTTCGCGCACACCCATCCCATTGCATTGCCGCCAAAACTTACTTCAGCCTTACATCCTCATCCAACAGACTATTATCCCGCCAAAACTCGCTCTTTAACCAATAAATTACTTTCCGGGCACCTTTCAGACATAACATATTACAATGAAAAATATAAGTACACAATATCAAAAAAAAGCTTCGCTGTAAGCTGTCGGGGTTAACTAGAAGATTCTACAATGAAAAGAAACGAACACAATTTCAAACATACATGTCGCTATTAGCCGCTCTGGCTAGCCAGCCGGGAAGAATAAAAACAAACGCACAGCGGCAGTGTACATACAGGAGCCGTCCTGTCGTCGTCTCTTGTTTCGGACCGACTTCAAAAAACAACCCATTCTTCACTTGCTGTTTTCAGACTTTACCGCGTTGTAGGCGCATTTCCTTGCTCCCCTTCTGCAGCACTCTTCACGCTTTCCCAAGACGTTTGCTAGTTCTATCGTAATAGACTGCACACCGCTTTATTTCTTTTTTTTTTTAGAGGAAAAGAGAAAGACTTATCACAAGGACGACTTTTGTGTACCTATTTTCAATGAGAAATTCCTGGCTTGACGTAGTGCGGGATGCAATGATTTTTTGTCTTTAGTGAGATAAATCCACAAGACGCTGACTGCCGTGCCTATCAGCGGGTTGGAATTCAATGTGATCTAAGATCTGATGTGTTCGGGAAGACGTTTGTCATCTACGACATATGCAGACAGGAATCTGAACCGCTCCGTCTTCTGCCGCAGGCCAGCTATTTAGGATATGCGCAATACTTCTGTGCTACTTCTGGTGGACTTGAACACCTGAAGGCGTAATAGAAAATGTGCAGTTTCTGGCTCCAGCTAATTTTGGCAAATTGAATGAAAAAAGCCAAAACTCTGGACTCGCACACGGATGTTTTCGTGCAGTTTTCAAGTAAGAGTTTCGTTTCCTTTTTTGACTGCCGGCAAAACAGCAAAGTTGAACTGTTCGAGTTTTTTTTTTTTCAAAACAAAGTGCCCAAAGTTTCCTGCATTCAGCATACTTCTCAAAACTTTGCAAGCCGTCTTTATCATCCAATACAGAAAAAGCCTTCTTAAAAGATGTTAGTGTCACGACCACTTACGAGACGCTATAATGTGGGCTGTAACCTTACTACTATAAAAAAGGTAAAAAATGGGCCCGCAATTTAGAGGTAAGTACTTCTTTTATAAAATTTTTAGATATGCAATTGTGACATTAATATTTAGAGATATGTGGTTATGATAATATAAAGAACAATGGGGTCATTTGTTTTAAACACCAGATTCACATACTTTCGCCACTTTTAGTGTGTTTAATGGCGGGGGTGATGCGACACGGCGCATTAAAATTACAAAAAGAACCTTTTCGCGCAAGGCATATTTAGTAAGTCAAATTCTCCTCGTTGTAATTATTGCCGTGTTTAAAGTTTCACTTAAAAATTACCCTGCAAAAAGTGTTGCGAGTACCTTCGCGCGCAACGCCTCAAAAATACAGTGTTAGTTAATCACTTTCGTTTAGTTCTGCGATTCCCGTAATTAGTCTGATGACCCCGACATCATGCTTCTCTTTGCATCTTCGACGTAACGTGAGCTCATCGTGCAAGAGCTGGACGAGGATATTGTTTCACGGCTGTACAAAAGCCGTTTTGCAAGAGGAGTACAACAATTAGTTCCGATATGACTCGGCAGTTGACTAGAGGACACTGCATTAGCACTTTATGAATGCCTAAGCCGTGCGACAGCAGCTTGCCGAGCTGCGTTGTCCAACCTGAATCATCTGCGCGGTAGCCAGCTTGAAAGTGAATGACTCCCGCAGCCCCTGCCACTTTCCTTTCGGGCCGTCCTTTCTCTTCCTCCCCAGGAAGTTTGTATGCAAGTCATCGTGCATTGCGCTGGAAGCACGCCCCTTGCATCTCGATGCAATTAACGTGTTTTGTTTTCTGAAATCTTTGGAAGCCTCATTTTGCGATTATTTGCTCCAGTAGAATAGTACATCCACGATGTCGGCCATTGTCCAAAGGGTTGCCAGTGTTACACTTGCTAATATCCGAAAATTGGATGGCGATTTTGGGAAGTTTCGTGCCAATGTTCTAAGGCAGGGTGCCGGTGCTTGGACGCTGGAAAGCTGAACCGAAAACTTTCTTGGTGCAGGTTGCGCCACAAATGTCAGTCCAGCGTTGGCCGTTCGATCGGCCATACGCTTTTCTAATGTATGCTGGAAAGTCGGTGCAATTTTAAGAAAAATAGAACCTTCCCAAGAGGCAAGCGTAAGACCGATCTTGATGCCAATTTTTGCCATCATTAGGTAATCTGCTGTCCAATGTTGGTGTGCTGCCTTGAACGTACCTATATGCAGCTGTAGTGTTTCTATGACGACCTGGAATCGACAATGGGCAATAAAAAACACATTACACTGTGACGTCAATCCAAAAGATAGGCAAGAATCAGGCTGGGGACCAGGCAGTGGGCGAGTATGGCATAGGCTCTGGGAACAGCAGGGCGGAGTTATGTAGAATTACCAGAGAGAAGTAATTTTCTAATTATGGCTACCTTCTTGCGCAAACCGGACAACAGGAAGTACACGAGGAAGATTCCCAAAAGAGAGAGTAAAAATTCAATACAACAAATGTTTTGCGCTCACACTGGTATGGTGCAGGTCCTCGGAATTGCACTAAGTAGAAACCATGGGATGGATGTGTCTCGAATTAGCTTGTACTTGAAGAGTGAACGGAAGAAGCTAGTGAAGCAGAAGAGAATAAGGTAGGTAACAATGAGAGGAAAATTAGGGGAAAACGTGGTCTCGTTCAAGAACAGGTATTAGTAGACGACTTTAATGTTGAAGTAGAGACCGACAATCTGATACCCATCATTACAGAGTGCGCAGTAGAAGTAGGAGGTAGGACGGTTAGACAGAGTAGCGACAAGGTGGTAGGATAGCTTCACAGTGTACCGGCAAGCTATTTCAGGAGACGAAATATCTGCTTAAGAAACACTATGGCTTGAAAGTCTCTGACCCTAAGACATAATAAAATTGCCAGAGCTTTCAAAGCTAATCAATAAGCTAAAGATAATCGATATAATTAAGTACAATATGGAGAGTATCGAGCACGCTTTTAAGCACGAATTGAGCCTACAAACGGTTAAGAGGAAACTAGGCATAGGGAAAAATCATATGTAAGCTTAAAAGGCAAGAGGGGCATTGTCATTAACAATATGGATAATATGGTTAAAGTAACCGAAGAGTACTGCATAAATTTATAGGCAAACAATTGGTTTACAGACAAAGAGGGCGGAGGTCGCGACACCCGCTTTCGAGAGGGGGTGAAAAGTAGTCTTAGCGCCCATAGGAATACATCGAAGGAAAAGGTTTCAAAGCAGTTCTCTGATTTCACAGAGCACCTGTGATGTCACCCTTTCGTGAAGAACAGCCATGTTCATCGTAAAGCTGATTCTGATACTAACAACCTTCATTTCGAAGACAATGTTGTTGTTTTTTTTTAAACACCGCGAAATGTGCACGTGCGAGCCTTTCGCCGACGAGGGCACAAGGCTGTGGCACGACGCATAGACACAGTTGTGAGCAGAACTTACTAAATTATATTTTTCGCTTGACAGAGCGCCCATGGAGGCGGCCGGTATTTAACAGTTGGCGAGAGCTTTGAAGAAATGCGACAAAATGCGCTTAGTTATTTCTAAACTTGATGTCTAAAACACCACGGCAAATGTGCGTGAGAAGCCGGACATACCCCCAAAAGGCATTATATCTGATGGGTGTTTCTCCAAATCGTGCAAGCTTTTCGTGCCGTCTGACATTTCAGTCGCACACGCTACATTCCCTCGCAAATACTGCCGTTCAAACGATAGTGATGTTTACACTGAAGACAGTCCTCAATTAGCACGATAAACGAACCGCGCTCTGTAGCAGACGACTAACGAGTGACTACTCACTCGTGTGGGACTGGTGGGCGCCGGAGCCAGAGCTGGCCGGGAGTATGGTCTGGCGTGTTATCGTCAGCGGCGCCGTCTGCTACAGTGCGTGGCTATCTTTCTTGCGCTTGCCATAACGTTTTAGATCTGCTTTTTCACGTAATGCTGTCTAGGCTGTCTGGTTTGAGTAACTGTATTTTTGAGCGCAGGCGGTTGCATATTTGACTACACGAGAATCTTGCGCTGTTCGTGGAAACACCATGCAGATAGAGCATCCTTTCGGTGTACGTCTGACTTCACAACACACGTTTGTAGTGAAATTTTAAAGCGATAGCTTTTAAATGACGCAGCAAACTTTTTCACCCTCCTTTCAAAACACTCGCAAGGTGTTAACAAACAGCCGCCTCATTGTGTACTCTGGGAAGCGAGAAAACATTACTGAAAATTTTGCTCACGTGTGTATGAATAGGCCGTCCTCCGGTTCCGCACCCCCAGCCAGAGATCACCCCCACGCACACTTAGCGCGGTGTTTTAAAAATGCGTGGCCTAACAAATGACGCTTTAAACTTTCATGATATGTTCTGGATGAAGTACGTTGTTCTTCATGACGGAATGACATCTCCGGTGCACTTGGTAATCAAAAACTTGGTTTGAAAACGTTTGCACCGATGTATTCTTAAAGGCGCTAAGCCTACATTTCACCCCAAAGTTTTATCCCAGACGGCAGAAGCAGTACCACCACATCTTGCTCAAGTCATAGATCGGTGTTGGCCTATAAAGTAGCCATTGCAATCAGGAATTGAATGATAGGGGCCGTAGTGCTGAGTCTATAAAGTAACCATTGTAACAAAGAAAATCATTCACGCGGCAGCAGTGGACGGCAGCGCAGACGCGTCGTAAACGATTTCCACATTTGTTCGCAGAAAGCCGCTGACACCCCACAGAAGACGAAGGATTATAATCTGTGCGGCACGCTGACGCTGGAAGCTGCACCAGATCTTCATCGTCGCCTACAGATCTTCACATCGATACCGGCGCACAAGCCACGTGACCGCAAGTTGGCTACAAAAGGACGGACGCTACGGATGTGCCAACATGCACGCGGCAGCAGCGGACAAGGCGGATTTAGAGTGGTGGCGAAGGCTGGGCCGAAAAGTGGTTTAGCGCGACTGCAGCACAACCAGAGGATGCGGGGCAAAACACTAATATTAAGAAATGATAAAGCTACAAAATTGGAATGTAATCTGCCAATAGAAAAGAAAAAATATATTAGCACCTTGTTTTATGAAAGAGGTAAGTCATTTTATTAAAAGCTGGCAAATTTTGTATTTTTGCAACACTCTTGACCTGCCCCCTATTCATAAGTGTGCGGTGCATTACAGCGCGTCTTTGCAGGCCTTGTTTCGATACCCGGCTAACCCGGCCACAGTGGCGATTTCTTATCGCCAGCTGTCTGCGATGGCGTGCCTGGTAAAGCGTATAAATTTAGCTCGCCGGTCTCAAAATGCTCCTTTTGCGAAGTTTTCGTCGTCCTTGCACGTCGCTTCTTTGTCACCGTTCGGTAAGATTTGCACCCCGCTGCACCGCTGCGGCAGTTTTCTCGGTTTTGTCGTTTCCTTCGGCGTGCGGCCAGTGCGAAGTCTTTTTCCGTCTTTGCACGCTTCGCGCTCTTCTTTTGAAGCGCTTAGCGCTTCATTTCAAGATGAGCTTGCGGCATGTGAAGAAACGGTGCTCCGTGGTACACCAAGGCGGTACACTGCGACAGCGTGGATAGTACCATTGGTGTCACGCTACACCGATTCCCGCTGGACTTTCACAGGTGTGTCGTCTGCTCTAGGTATGCGCGATAGCTTCGATATGGTTTCGCCGGGCTGTTCGCTCGTGTTTCATAGCTGTAACCCGTTCGTGCGTACTTGGATTCATGTCTTTTTCAATGTATGGTATTTGCTCCTACGTTGAGCACGTTTGAGGGTGCTAAAGCTGGCTTTAACATTGCCTTGCAGATGTAAACGCACCTGCTATATTCTTTCAGCTGAAGAAATTAAATGTGAAGAATAATCCCAGTGTGCTCTATGGTCTGTGTTGATGCGCCTACTTATGTCATGTTATGTTTGCTTCAATTGAAGCTGTCGTAGCATTGTTTTCTATACTTTTCAATTTCCTAACTGACAACGTTCGTGGCACTTCAGGGCTTTTTCCTTCTGCACTGTGACTATTGAGATGATTAGCCAAATTACACAATACGGCTTGTGCTGCATGTGACATGTATTTTTTGTTTGTGTGCCAAGGGTGTGCTTTGTGACTGTATTTGTTTGGTTGCTGCAATAAACAATGAATATGAAACTATGAAAACCATACTTGCCGTACACTCTATTGCGAACTGTGCACTTGAGCCAGTGCTTTGTGCATCATACCTTGCATCATACCTTGCTGTACTCAAAAGCTCTCAAAAGTACTAGCACCAGTATTTGCACTACGAATCATGCATGCTTCGCCAGTGTCTGGAAGTGTTGCTGCCTTTCTATGCTGCCCCTCCTTTACCAGTCACTTTCATAGCGTTCCCAATTGCACATTAACAAGGCCATAACTAGCAGGAACTCGAGCACATTTGACTGGCAAAGGTTGGGGCGCGCTGAAAGGCAGCAACCTTCGAGAGGTACGGGCTCGAAAACGCGGATTCTACAGAAAGACCGCTTTATAATTCGCGCCAAAAGCATACGTATGCGTGACGTCATTCTACGTCACGTTTGCGTAGTTTGCCCCCCAAAATCCAGGGGGCGCTGGACTGCCCACGAGCCGCCATTTTTTGGACCAATGGGCGTCTATGGAGCCTTCGCTACGGCAGCGCAGACACGTCGTAAACGATTTCCACATTTGTTCGCAGGTTGGTGGGCCTTTTAACCTTTTCTCTTAAAACCACAAATTTATTTTGTCCACTGCTGCCACCGTGAAGTGTTTGTTAGATATTTCTTTGCGATGCCGAATGAGGATGAAAAGGAGTGTTTGACATGTCATGGTTAATAGCCTGACGATGGAATGTATATAACATGCACTGCCTGCAATTACTCGTACCGCCTAGACAAATGCTCTGGGGTGAAGGCAACCGCCTTCCGTACTAAGGGTGACTCGTGGAAGTCTAGTTGGAGCTGTCCAGCATGTGAACTTAGGCAAAAAAGGTCTACCAACGCCCCCACACCAATGGAAGAGTCAAACATTCAGAAGCAGTTGAAGGAGCTAGATGAAAGAATTACCCTTATCCTACCCCTCGTGGCCAAAGTTGACAATTTGACGCAGCTACTGAAAACAGTCAATGACATTGAGGCCTCGATACAGTTGCTATGTGACAAATATGATACAATTTTGAATAAGTTAGACAAGCAAGACACTGAAATTGCAGCCTTAGAGAGTAGGCTCAATGATATTGAATCAGGTGCATCACCGAGCACGAACGAAATCAAGCTAAAGGTAAACGAGCTAGAACAGTATAGTCGCCAGACAAAACATGGAAGTTCATGGACTTGCAGTAGAGGAACACGAGGACCTCCTAGCAAAAATGAATGACCTGGCCTTGAAACTTCAACTGCCACAGCTCGAAAACCATAGCCTTGATGCACTTCATAGGTTACCGCCACGAAAGGGAAAGAAGTCTATCGTTCTTGCTCGGTTGGCATCTCTTCGGCTTAAGGAAGAGTGGATGCGGAGGCGCTCGTGCCTTGAGGATAGAGCACCAGACGTGAAATTCATGGACAACCTGACCCCTTTCAATAAGCGCCTACTTTGGCTAACAAATGGAAAAGGCAAAGAAAAGAACTATCGGTATGTTTGGCAAAAAAATGGTCACATATTTGTGCGAAAAACCGAGGGCGTGAACGCGATCCGCATCCGCGATGAAAGTGACCTTGATAAGATTACGTGACGTGATGTTGCGGTTGTGAAATCCTACTACAAATGACAGTTACGATGGATAACAGTCTTTATCATGATGCCGACTCTCTGAGATATATCAAGCTTGCAAAGTCAAAATCTGGGTGTTTTTCCTTTTATCACCTGAATGTATGTAACCTAATTAAGAAACAAAGAAGCAGAAGTGGATTGTTTTTTGCCGTCACTAGAGCATGAATTTGATGTATTGGCATTTACTGAAACTTGGTATACTGATTTGAGCGATGTTGTCCGCTTTCCCGGTTATAGGTGTGAAGCACTGTTTAGAAAAACTAAAAAGGGAGGTGGTGTAGCTTTGTACATAAAAAGCAACATTCCTTATGAGCTAATCCCGCAGTGCACAAGTTTAAACCCTTCCTATGAATCAATTTTCATCGAGACGAATACATTTATTTTTGGTACAATGTATCGGCCGCCTTCCGCGCCTCTACAAGAGTTTTTTAATTTTCTCGATCCTACTCTAGAGGTCTTTTCGTTACAAAGTAAACTGTGGTAATGATGGGTGATTTCAATATTAACATACTTGACAAGTCACATTCTGTCAATGAATTTGTTGACATGACATCTGCCGATGGTTTCTCTAATATAATTACAGCACCCACTCGCATAACAGGATCGAGCGAATCACTTATAAATCTTTGCCTAACAAATATCGATATTGCCAGTACAACTGCAGGTGTACTTCTGAGAGACATTAGTGATCACCTGTCAACTTTCTGCTTTATAGAAAGGTCAAGTAAACAAAGCGTCGAAAAACTGATGCGCCAAAGAATTTCCGCGTTATAAGCCAAACAAAAATTCAACATTTTCGTCAGCTCGTTTCTTCAGTCGACTGGAGTAAACTTGTATGCGAGGAAGACCCTAATATTTTGTACGACACATTCTTAGACAAAATAATAAAGCTGTATGAACATGCTTTCCCGTTGTAACAATGGCAAAATCTAGACAAAGAAGGAAGCCTTGGATCACACGAGATCTGCTTAGACGAATCAAGGCACGAAATAGACTCTTCAGCCAGTTTGTAAAGTCCAAAGATTTGACAGTTCTGAAGGAGTACAAAAAGATTAGAAATAAATTAGGTGCAGATATAAAAAAATCTAGAATTCACTACTACGCTCAAAAATTTTCTGATATTTCCTTTGATCCTCAGAGAACCTGGCGTACTGTAAAAGATCTTCTCCAGAAATCCAGAAAAGAAAATATACCAATTCAAATGACGATTGAAGGAACCATTATTAGTGGTAAAACTCTTGCAAATGAGTTAAAGAGACATTTCTTGGAGTTTGGAGCCTTTTATGCTGCAACGCCCAGAAGTATCGAAAACTACCTTGAATGTAATTTGCAGCATAGCCTTTTCTTATATCCCACTACTCCTGCAGAGATTAATGATATAATATTAAGCCTCAAAAATAATTGTTCGTGTGGTTTTGATGGTATTAAAGTAGCACCAATTAAAGCAATTGCTGACCTTATTGTTGACCTCCTTTGTCATCTAACAAATCAAATCTTGACAACAGGCATTTTCCACGAAAAAATGAAGGTGGCACGTGTGGCGGTATTGTTTAAAGGCGGTGCTGCAAATTTAATTAGTAACTATACACCTATATCAATTCTTCTTTTGTTTTCCAAAATAGTAGAGAAAGCGATTAATAACAGGATAACAGATTACCTCAATAAACATCAGTTGATTTCTTCTAGCCAATACGGATTTCAAAAAAGGAAATCAACTGAATCTGCGTTGCTTAGTATTAAAGACGAACTGACTAAAAACATAGAAAATCATTTGTACACGTTAGGCACCTTCCTAGACTTCAGCAAAGCCTTTGATTCAATTAAGCATAATGTACTTCTTAGCAAGTTGCCGTTTTATGGAATACGAGGAATCTCACTTAAATTGTTAGAAAAGTACCTGTCAGGTCGTTCTCAGTATGTTTCAGTTAATAATGCCACGTCCGATCCAGAGTTTATCAAATTTGGTGTTCCTCAGGGCTCAATCCTAGGACCTACTCTATTTCTCCTGTATATCAACGACATTGTATCTATCCCACAAACACCTTCAGTTATCCTTTATGCTGACGATACTAGTGTATTTTTTTCTGCAGAAAATTTTGGTTCCTTAATTCCTCGTGTAAATTTATGGCTTAGAAATCTATCTGATTGGCTTGTTTCAAATGAACTTTCGTTAAATGTTGACAAAACAAAGTACATTGTTTTTAGTTCTGTTAACAGACCAGTTTCTTATAATGAAGTGACATTTCAATCGCGACCGCTAGAACGAGTTTCCGATATAAAATTTTTAGGCGTCCGGTTCCACGAAAATCTTGGCTGGTCTTGCCATGTTCGCTTTATTAAACGCAATGTTGCACAATGCATTGGTGTGCTTAACAGGTTCCGTCTGCTATTACCTCATTATTTACGACGTGAGCTCTACTTCAATACCGTTCACTCGCGGCTTCATAACTGTTTGCTCGTATGGGGCACTACAGGTAGGTCAAACATGGAAAGCCTATATTTATTACAGAAAAAAGGTGTCCGTTTCATTGAAAACTTACCGGTCCGCGACTCAACAACGTTATATTTCATGCAAAATAGAATCTTGGATATTGAATCATTGTACAAGATGCGTTTGTCTGAGACTGCCTTTTTAGATTTTAAAAGTGATCCACAACTATTCATATCAAATTATACGAAGCATGACCCGCAATACGAATTTAGGAAAACTGTTTTCATAAAATCTAAATGTAGGACTAAGTATGGAAATCAATTATTCAGTTGGCTTATTCCTAACCTGCTGAACCTCCATCCTGAATTGCTGGGCATCATGGAAAACTGTTCTTCTCTGCTTGCTTTCCGAAAGCAGGCAAGAGATTTTTTCTTGACTTGCGTATAATCCCGACCATGTTTGCAGGAACTGCAGTACCAGTATATTACTGCTGTGTTCCAGGCGATCCCCTCCATTCCGGTTATCTTTCTTTGTTTTGTCTAAGAAACACATTTGTGGTTATTCTTTCTTTAAGTGCTTTGCCTTGTAACTAGGGTGTGTTGTTAAACCATATTGTATTCCTGTAGAATTTTGTTGTATTTTTTCTTTCTTGTTTTTTTTTGCTGAACGTGATATCTTACGATATTCTTGCACAATTTTGTTGTGATGCCTTTCATGTCCACACTATGCTGTATGAATTCAGGGTGTTTTGGGCCTAGTCAGGTGACCTCTCGTGCCACCTTTAGCCCTCTCCACCCAGACAAATCGTATTTGTCTGAATTTCAATAAATTTCAATTTCAATTTCAATCAGGAATTTAATGATAGAGGCTGTAGTGCTGAGTTTGTTAATTTTAGGCAGACCTAGTACGTACAGTGCAAGAACAAGTCAGACAACTTACAAGGCACTGTCAAGGTCTACAGGTCAAAACGCTTTTAGTGCACGCCCAACGAGGTCTTGTCTCGCAATACACTTCAACAGAAGTTTTGAAAATCGAATGGAAGAAAGCCCGTAGGAATCCCAAACTTAGTAGATTGTAACGGTGTACTGGTGGGTGATGATTTAAGAAGGCCTGTTCATTTAACACTTATTTCCAGTCTATTTTCACTCCGCCTTATTCTGGCAATCTCTCTCCAGTGTCTGAGGCACTTACCAGTGATACTACTGAGCTGATTATTACGCACAATTGTGTAGCAAAATTACTTCAATATAGTAAAGCTGGTTGTGCAGGTGGGCCCAATGGTCTGTCTTGGTATGTCCTGCGGGCCTGCTGGGATGTGACTGCTCAACATTTAATGATTTTGTAAAACAAATAGCTTAAAACCAGCTCTCTTCCTGACGAGTGGAAAATGGCTAATGCAGTTCCTATTCACGAAGATGGCTAAAAGAATAGTGTCGCGAATTACAGGCCTATCTCCCTTTCTTGTATTTGTTGCAAATTATTAGAGCACATCATTTACAGTTCTGTGATGAAACACATCGAAAGCAATAAATTCATCACCGACTCCTAACAGGGTTTCAGGTCTGGCCGCTCATGCATAACCCAATTAACCCAATTCAGTCATGACGTTTTCTCTGCTTTCGACAGCCGCGAGCAGGTAGACTGCGCATCTTTAGACTTTAGTAGACTGCGTATCTTTAGACTTTAAAAAGGCCTTCGACACAGTTTACCATGCCCTGTTACTTCATAAGCTATCGTTTCTTGGCATACAACGCAAATTGTTGCGATGGATTAAAGATTACCTGCAAGGGCGCAAGCAACGCGTCTTAGTAAATGGGTGCTTATCAAACACTGCAGCGGTCACTTCTGGCGTCCTGCAGGAATCTGTGTTGGGGCCTTTACTGTTCTTAACATATGTTAATGACATAGTGGAAAGTGTGACTTGCCAGGTGAGGCTATACTCGCACGACTGTGTTTTGTATCGTTCTATTAAAGCACCATGTGACGCAGATAACCTTCAGCAAAACATGGACCGCATTCATCTCTGGTGCGATAAACGGAAGATGTGTTTCAATACCGCAAAATGTTGCTGTATTTCTTTTATGCGCAGGCGCACTGCAATTTTGTCTCACTACCTTTCATAAGATGAACCTCTAACTAAAATAAGCGATTATAAATATTTTGGTAATTATTTTCCTGCTGACCTGACATGGAAAAAACAAACCGAATATATACCGTCAAAGGCAGCAAGAATGTTGAACTTCTTAAAGAGGAATTCCCGGGATTCACCTCAGAAGGTTAAGGAAATTTTGTATTTCGCAAACATCAGACCTATTATGGAGTACGCCTGCGCAGTCTGGGATTCTCAAATCGGGACCCATTATGCTATGCTAGAGCGTGTACAGAATCGTGCAGCGTGATTTGTCACAAAAAATATTCTTTTAATGCCCGTAGTAGCGGCATCAAGCAGGGGTTGAACTGGGACTCACTGGAAAAGCGCCGTTTGGGAATTAAGTTATAACTTCTCTACCGGATTTACTGCAATAAAACTGCCATTAACTATAAAACTTATTCGATGCCACCACATTTTTTATCAAGAAGATGCGACAACGAATGGAAGATACGTGAAATGACTTGTCGTACTGATGCCTACAAACGATCTTTTTTACCACATGCTATCAATAATGGAAGAAGCTACCTCACTCTGTGATCGAATGCCAGTCCGAGGCAAAGTTTTGTGCAAAGTTGTCGGACCTCTGATGTGCTTTATGTACTTGGATACTCTTCCCGCTCTTCATATTTCGCTTTCTCCGTTTCCTTACTTTGACTGATGTGATTCCACATTGACGATCCTTTTCATTTTACATAACTTTTTTTTTGTACCAGATGTCGAGCCTATGTCGCATGCTGTAAGATTATCTTTGAAAATTGTATGTTTGTATCCCCCTGCATTTATGCCTTCACGGCGCTGCAGAAAATGTTAATAAATAAATAAATAAATACACTACCAGTCGTTCGCGCGATAGACAAGAAACCACACATATAGACTGCACAAACACTGCACATTGAGACCCGATTTGGCTCATTCATTATATAGCATATATAACGTGACAAAAGGTACAGAGCAAAAGAATTACTCCAAGTTAGGCAGCCCGCTTCTTACATCCGGGCCATGCTCTATTGTTCTGAAAATATTCTAAATACAAATAAACACAGCATAAATGAAAAGAAGGCTGACAATATGTTTTATCAAGTAAAAAATGTTTTACAAGATAATATAGCTGCTTATTCATTCGCATCGCAAGCTATTGCAACTCATTTTTATTTATTTAATTAAAGCACCTTACAGGTTCCTAAGGAGCAGCATTGAGTAAGGCGGGCGCATGCACAGTGCATACAGAAAAATAAATGCAGGCTGGAAACAATTTTAACAGCGGGGGAAGTTCTCACGTAACTGCCTGCATTTCAAGTGGCTAGGGATCGGAAATGCCGCCAGTAACGAAGGTATGAATTAAAGAATTCCTTAGGAGCATTGCAAAGGGAGAAAGCAGATGCTGATGATAGGTAACAGCAGATTGGTTTAAGAATGGTTGTGAGATTGTGCTACAGAAACTAGCGATCATTTACACGCAATGCCTTACGACCTTAAGCATACCGTAATTTTCGAAAAATGCTAACATCATTTTATTGCATAAGAACGGAGACGCCCCAGGACTTAATAAATTACTGATAAATCAGCTTAGTGTCCATTGCCTAGAAGATACTTACACAGGTAATCTTCAACAGAATCAACACAACCTTAGGCTTCAATCGAGTATATGACCCAGCAGGGTTTCGTAAAGGCTGCTCAACAATATACCATATTCACAGTAACAATCATATGACAGAGGTTTCCGCAGAATATAACCACCAATCTATGTATGTAGCTTTCCTACATAGATTATGAGAAAGCATTTTACTCAGTGGAAACCTCAGCAGTCACGTAGGAACTACTGAATCAGGGTGCAGGAGAGCCTTAAATGAAAATACAAGATATCTATAACGCCTGCTCAGGCACCATAGTCATCCGCGAAGACAGAAAGAGTTCCAGTAATAAAGGTTGTCAGCCATAAAGGCCTGATCTCTCCAATGCTGTGCATCGCATCTTTTAGAGGGCATTGAGAGGCATGGGCTGGGAACAGTTGAGATTAAGAGTTAACGGAGAATAAATTACTAATCTGCGATTCTCTGAAGACTTCCCTTGATGACTCACTCAGGGGGTGAATTGCAAGGTATGACAATGACTCATACCCTTGCTACACGGGCGTTTCGAATGGCACCCAACCTAACGTCATTCGACTCGACTGCCGAAGTAGCGCTGCAACACGAAGTTTTTAACGGCATTCGGTACAGATGACATTCGAGTCGACGGAGCTCCGCGGACATATTCGAGATTTGGGAACGCCCCTGAAACGCGAACACAGCCCGCACCGACCAATACCCGTCGACTTTGCGTCGGCCCGCCGACGGCTGCGATACGTGACTGCATTCGGCTCTGTTGCTGTTGTTTCGGATATCCGCTGCTGGCCTTTTTCTGCTGCTTGTTTAGAAAATAGCTCGTGTACTCGCTAAATGAGCGCTTGAATATAATGTGCACCACTGGACATTTATCGCGTGAGCGCGAAATATCCCCAGGAGTGGGCCGATGAGGACGACCGCGCTCTAATCTTGTTAACGTTGTTGACGTAGTCGTCGTGGAAGTGCGTCATCGTCGATTAAAATTTAGGAATTTGGCAAGCGCGTTTACTGCTGGTGAATGGCCAAGAAACTATATTTGAAATGAAGACCCTCGTTTCACTTATTTTTACTAAGGATAAGGTAGAATCAAGCGCGAATATATTGAAAGCATCGCCTTATCAGCCTGAAGTTTTTGCTCAGCCGCCGGCCTGCGAAGGACATGAGGGCTGACCGTCCGCCGATCGGATTCCTCGGTGTCGTTGGCCTAAAATATATGCAACACTTCAAATCTACTCTTCTGTTGATCATGATGGTGCCGTTCTCCGGCCTTTGTGAGCTCAATGACCGCCGCCGTCGTCGTTGTACAGTGAAAACGACATGAAGCTTTCGAATGCGCTTGGAAAGTGTCGTGTAGCACCGTAGAGCCCGGCGAGTCCGAATATCATTTCAAGTCTCGAATGCCATTCGACTCAGATCTCATTCGGACGTACCCGTGTCGCGGAGGTACCAGACAGGCAAAGCAGAATGGCGGGTCTGAAACTTAAAATGCAGAAAGCTATTTCAAAGCTGAACAGTCAAGGAAGGGAAGCGCGATTTACAACTCATAATGAGGCTGTGGACTGGCATGGAAATACGGCTGTTCAAGGCACGTAGTGATCGCAGATGTGGATCATCACCATCATCAACAGCCTGAACACATCTACTGCAGGGCAAAAGGGTTCTCCCATATCTCTCTAGTTAACCCTGTCCTGCACCAGAAGCGGCGTCCCTATCCCCGCAAACTTCTTAATCTTATACGTCCACTTTATTTTCTGTTGCCCCCTGCTATACTTGCCTTATCTTGGAACACAGCCCGTTACTCCTATGAACATTGGCTATCTTTCCTTCGCAATGCATGCCCTGCCCCAGTAATTTTTTTATTCCTTTCATTTCCACTACGATGTCAATCGGACCGGTTTAAACTGGACCGGCCCAGTGCCTGGCGTGGTCACTTTGCCGGAACCCTTGTTGCACTTATTTTTATTGAATAAAGTTTTTTATGTAATCTTTTTATAAAATATAATTAGTGCTGATATTTAAAAAAAAACAGAGTTCCTTACAGCTAGGCCGTAGTACCTCCTGGGTGTTTTAATTATTCGCTAATAAATCTAAGCTCAAAGGAAATAACTGTCGTATTGTTTCAGTTTGGTAAACAACTCAAAGGCATCAACATTTGTATAGTTTTTGTTCGACGAAGAGGGGATAGTTTAACAATGAAATATATCGTTTTCGAACAGGAGCCGTGTGCGGCAGTCATTAATTTACGCAGACCTTGTATGCAGTATACCGTCTACCAGACATTCTTGAGCGCCGAGCTCACCATTTGCGCTGATACCGCATTAAATTTTCCACTGTACATTTCTGGAACAGATATTCTGAATGACCGCAGCAGTAACGTAGTGATGAAGTCATACATTTTTGATGATAATTCTTTAGTTGCCTACTTACGTCACAAACGTCAGCGAATTTTCCTCTGTATCGCAATAGGTCGCCCCACAATCAGTTTTCATAATAGTCTCCCCTTCAGGATAGTCCGATCCGTTGAATGAACACCTCCCTGCAAGCGTCAAGTTTATTGACACCCAAAAATCACAGTCAAAAAACGCGAAATTTACACTATAAAATTCCGTCCTCACTCGCAGCGCTTCCAAAATAATTGTCAGGTGTAATGAACAACCTCGTTTCTTCGTTGTAGAATGCAACAGGATAATACCACTCAACAAGCACCTTGCCACACTGACGGCAATTTACTGGCGCCGCCATACAGTTCGACAGCTCCGGCTGGTCCTCCGTGCCTTCAACTGCTCAAGCGTGGGTTGGCTGAGTGTGCCTGTTCGGCAAGTCCTGGCGTGCCCTTCTGTCCTTTCCGCTGACGCTGTACCGGCTCTCGGTGACAATACGACGCACAGAATAGAGAATATGACAGTAATATTCCTAAGGATTGAATACTTTGTTCTATTCCTTAATCTGCCGATAAGTGTAACTGCGAATCAACAATCACTACTGACATGTCGTCACAATATTCGGCGCATCTTCGAAAAAACGGCGCTGCGCGTAAGCAATCGCGCCCGCGCGCTGTAAATTAAAAAAAAAAGAAAACAGTGGGGAAGAACCTCCGGAGTGCGTAACTTTGCGTGGGGTGCTGCCCTTTCCACCCAGCTCGCCGGCGCGGCGCCAAAGTAAGCATAGCCGCGCGCGGCGTCGATTTCTCTAGAATGTGTGAGTAGTTTCTAATCGTTGTCGACGGAAAGGGGGTAACCCTGTCAGCTCTAAAGAGATACTCTCTCCCCTTCGCTCTTGCGCCGGTGACTTCGCGTGGCGAGAATGATTCAGATTTTTCTGGAAGGCGGTTTCCGCGCTCGACCAATGGGGTCGCGCGACCGGCGCCAGAGGAAGAAGGATCTTGGCAGTTGATACTGCGAGTATGTGAGCGCCTCTCTTGGCGCGAAGAACAGACGCGGATTGCGCCTATAAATGAGGGGCTTCAACCGCTGTCTGTTAGCCTGAGCCTCCGTTTAAGCTTCTAAGAAGCATGCCCGCTCGACTCCCGGGAGAACACCACTCGACCACCCACGGACCAGCGAGGCAACGTGCGCCAGTCTGCGAGACGGCCCCGCCGTGCTCCTCCGGTCGTCGGACTTTCGCAGTGGCCGGTGAACAAATTGTGTTTTTTTGTCTCTCTCTCTGTATTAGTGCACTTTAGGTGCAAAGATTCTATTGAATTGTCATCTCTCTATTCTTACTTTGCATGAGTTGCATTGTATTTGTGAATCACTTTCTATGTGCTCGCACGAGTGATTGCGTAATCCTCTGTATCGTCTCTTCGTTGTATAAACGTTGTTTTGTTTTGTGAACCTTTGGCTCCTACCCATTCTCTTGCTTGCGACCGGCGAAAGCTGGGCACCAAACGACCAACCCCCTTGTCACTTGGTAGGTGGTCTCCGGCTGAGCTTGCCACGTTCAGTCGAGGGCAGCTCCTTTGTGTCCGCGACCGCTACCCCCCCACGCTCTAAGGGCGTGTGGGAGCGTTCGCAAAAGTGCGCGAAGTGGTGGCCCATGTATCTGACAAATTTAAGCCAGGATAAACTGAGGTTGGGTGTACTTTCTTTCGACCTAAGTGACGATTTACCGACATTTCTTTGCACTAAAGGATATGTACCGAGTAAGGTGTCAAGGCCGACATCGGCAGTGCAACATATTACAGAAGGGAACCTTTTGATATTTCCAAAAAAAAAAAATCCAAGGAGAATCTTGGAAGAGCGTCTCAGAAACTGATAATGTCAACTTAGCTTATAATATGTTTGTTATGTTACAGCAGCCTATATATGAGGCTGTGTCTGCTGATGTGCGCATTAAACAAAGGGGAAATATTAGAAAACTTTGGGTCAGAGCCGAACTGCATTACATTACGAAAATCAGGTTTCCAATCTCACATTCAAAACTAAGGATCTGAAGCATATAAATATTTTAATGTGTATTCAAATCGCTTGTGCAAGGACTCAGTAAAAGCGCGACATGAATATTTTGCAATTTTTCTGGACTTTAAACATGCATCCACAGATGTCCCATGGAAAACGTCCACTTAAGTATTGATTACCTTTGCAATCGCCTTATCAAATCTTGTAGAGCTCTACGGCCTCTTTTTTAGCCATTTAAAATGCGCGCACTCTCTTCTAGTCATGTAGGTACGCGTGCATGCAGCGCAACTGCGCTTCCCCGAATGGTTGCTTGCCAAATGTGGCGATCGCTGCGGTCAGTAGTTGATAATACCAGCGAAGCGGCGCGCGAAGGTGGGAGGGGGGGCTGCTCCAGGAGCGTTGCTGAGCGTGTGCATGAATTCGGCGGTCAGCACGACCGAGCAGGTTGTACACGGACGGCGGGGCGGGAACGTACTGGGATGAACACAGCGGGTGGAAGTGGTATCTGCAAGGATGGCGTGAGTGGCTCCTACGCAAGGAGCCAGGTTTCGTGTAGCGTTTTCAAGCCTTGTTAGCTACCGCCTGGCCTTATCCGCGTTTTAATTTGTAAACTTTAACTGCCTTTCCGACTCTGTGCTTTTTTTCTGCTGCGCTCAGGTATAGCGCCTGTTTTCTTGTAGCCGTAGCCTTGCGCTGTCCCCAGAGGTAGCGCATGCTTCGCTCTGTTGTTCTATGATGTGCCCCTTTTGAAGCGGAGTTTTGGTTCGGAATATTTGAATATTCCGGAATAAGTGAATATTTCGCAAGCTTTCTGGACTTAACATGCGTCACATATGTTACATGGAAAAGGTCAAGTTCACGGTTGAATTACAAGGTCTCAGCAAATGTACCTCAGAAACCGAATATTAATTTTACAGGACAAACTCCAAAACCACTTTGAGATGCGTTTAATAATTTTTTCGTGAACCTTACAGTACAAAGCACTGTTCACAACAATCTGGAAAACCTTCGCCGGAATTGAGAAACAATTTTCTTGACCTTGCAGACTAGGCTTAAGTAAATGAGATAATAACCGGTCATAATACCAGTCGTACCAAAGATGCCGATGGTTTTAAAACTAAACCCCTTGGGCATGTTATCTCCTTTCACCAGCTATTGCATATGTTTTCAACCTCGGTCTTAGTCAAGGCACCTTTCCTCACAAGATGACGTTCGCGTTGTTAACTGGTGTTTATAGAAAGCGAGACAATATATGAACAACTAACGACCAATTTCTATCTTAGTTATTTTATCTAAATCTTTGGATAAAGTTATATTAAGCCGATTTAACAAATTTGAACACAGGCAGAACTTAATAATTAATTCTCAGTATGGCTATTGGAGAGGTATAAGTACAAAATTTGCCATTTTGAAACTAAAAGAGCATATTTTAACGCATTCCTAGGAAGGTAATTTCCTACTTGGAATATTTCTAGACTTTACGAAGGTATTCTGCCTTATCAATCATAAAATATAAATTTGTCGATTTGTGTGGTTTCCGTGTGAAAGCCCCATGTTTTTACAATGTTACAAACATTTCCCCTTTTGCACAATTTACTACATATGCGGACAACAAGAACATCTTAACTAGGAAAGATATTGAAAACTTATTTCACTCCGCAGAATCCACACTGCTTGCTCTGGAACAATGCACACCCAAAAAAAGACACCTGGCGGTCAATCTGTCCAAGACTAAATGCATTTTATTGATCGCAATGCGAAGAAATAGAAGTTTGCTCATAAATATAGCCTTAGACTCCATCTCGATCGAAATCTTTCCTAGTTTTGAAACTTAAGGAGCTATATTTCATGAAAATTTCTCTGGTATCACTATTACATCCATCTTATTACAAACTCTCTCAAGTTATGGGCCTCAAATTTTTCAATCGCAATATCCTTCTAGGAAAAGTTATGCTGGTGAATTATAACACCGTTTTCGTAAGCTTTAAGCTGCTGTCAGTTAACCTGGGCGTCTACAAAAAAGGAAAATATACAAAAACTCGAAGTGCTGCAAAAAGGCTTTTCGCGCTGTACAAGATGTTCAGGGTCCGTCAAAATTTCCCACGCCACAGGGCCTGCTTTTCTTCCGTATATCTTATCACTCGAGATGCCGCTGAAGCTATCAAAGTATTGAGAGTTAGAACGATGCTTTTTTCGCATTCTACGGGTATTGTGAGTTTCTTGGATGTTGCAGCTTCCTGACTATAAAGTACAAAAGCACACCCTGTGGCGTGAAAACTTTTGGCCGTGCCGGTACGTAGTCATGTTCAGTTTTAAAATACACCTGATGCCTGTTATGAAGATACACAGCTACTAATTAAGAAAGCTTTATGAACAACAAATAAAGTACGGCGATACATTCATAAGACACCAAACCAATCAAACAACGCCCCCAGTCATGTCATCGACTACAATCAACCCTCCAAAGTAAAAACATACATTTCAAAATCAGTTGTCGAGGATATTAATAAACTTATCATGAAAAAAACTTACAGCCAGAAATATTTAAAGAACTTTGGTTTCTTTGGCTTTGTCACTGACAAGCCAATTCGACTACTAGTTTTTTTCAGCCTTTTACTGCTTGATTTTGTTCTCAGCCGACTTCCCTTTCCATTAAGCCCTTATTCTTGTGGCCATGTTTGCTTTACCCGCTTAAATTGCATATGTATTGAAGTCATTTCTACCGGATAAGTGAACTGAAATTTTGATTGTTCTGTTTCTCCGCATCCAACTACAATTCCTTATGCGTTTTGTAACTTTTATTATTTCAGTGAATTTGTTATGTCACTTTTTCCTCGCTTTTAATGTGCTAATTCTATGTTCTATCCATTCTCGAAGATCATCTGGGAATATTGTGCGCTATATTGTATTTTGTTTACAATACGCAATGCCACTGTACCGCTGTCTAGTGCTTGGCCACCTGCGTCTCTGTCAAGCTGTCAGTTATGACCGCTTTTACTGCCGGTTTCCAGTGTCATTTACGGGGGTGTGATGGGCGGAAAAACAGCGAATATGGGCTTGATAGACTGTGTGTTCAGGCACAGGGGGCTGCGACAGGTTGCATGGTACGACTTATTGGGCTGACGTCGAAACTATGAGAACACAACTGAGGGGAAAGAAATATCAGAAAGCAAAGAATAAAAGAGGGTTGCCGAGAACTAGCCAAAGGAAGGGGGGAGTTAGTGTGAAAGCAAAGGGTTCCGAAAAGTGGCACTAGCAGACGCCAACCATGAGATAAAAAGAGGTATGCATAACTGATAATAAAAAATAGGGGAGAAACAAAAATAAACAGAACAGTGCTGATAGAGAAAGAGAGTAGAGGGATCGATGCGTCAAAGCGGTGTTAAAGAGTACCGACAGGTCCAGTTTAATTAATTTTGCATTAATTATATTCTCACCAGGTTCAAGACCTTATTGAACATTTACGTCAGTGCTGGATTGCGCCGTAGAGATTCTAAGTTCCTTTAGAGATGTGATTTGTGCTGGTTGTAAGGCTTTAAATTTGTGGATTTGGAATGCCGCTTTGTATCCCTTGCAGATTTTAAGCCTGATTGGAAAATGAAAATTTCGTTTGCAGAATTTGTTGTCAAGCTGGTTAAAATCTTCCGACACTGAGTTTGTTTACCTTTTCTTTGTTTTTTCTTTTAGCACGGCGACCGTTTAGTCACACGCTCACTTACAGTTCGTTATCTTCTATATATAAAGTCGAAAGCATTATACGGCTCATGAGGCAGAAAATATGCCGTTGCCGCAATTGTCCACGCCAGAAGGTCCGAATATTCGTTATACCTCATGGCGCAAACGGCAGTGCCTACATTATCAGGAAAGAAAGAAAAATAAAATTTCTATGGAAGTGAGTTTCGAAGCCTGTCTGGCGCGAGCAGGTAAGCCTCGCTGTCCGCTTCATGGCGCCACCTACGCGCCACACCATCCCGCGAGCTAAACTGCCACTCTCTCGTGCTGTATTTGGGTACCATCGTCTTCATCAACATCCATTCAGGCTGCACGAACAGATCAGCTACGCTGGCCACGGCATTAGAATAGTACTTGATCGCCGCAACTGAACACCCGGCGTGCATGGTTGCGTATTAACGGTACGTAGCAGTCTTAAGGGCCCTGCGTATTTTTTGCTTTCTGACAGGAGGAACATTGAAGCATTTAGATAACCCTGATGATGTGCTGCTAAAGCTAGTCTTTATGTCGAACATGAAGTTGCTAGCAGTGCTTCTAACAGTAGTGCATCCGCAATGCGCCCTGGCCAATCCAGCGCCGTGGGCATGTGCCATTAAGCCTGAGGTCATCATCATCAGTAGGGTCGATTTGTAAATGCTTGCATTTGTCGCACCTAGGTCATCAGCATGAGCGTATTGTCTGTAGAGGCTCCTTCTAGAGCGTAACGTGTTCTAGGATATCTCTCAAGTTTATGCTCCGTCTGTATGTCACCCTTAATATATGGGAAAATTTTGTCTTCAGATTGTCGTTTCTAGCTAAAATAGAGTCGTATTTGCGCAGAATATAGAATATGTTAGGAAAGCGTTCAAATTCTTCGTTATAGTGCAGGAGGCTGCATACTGTTAACTTTTGGTCGTCTTTAAAATACATCCCCTCGTTTTAGAAGGGTTCCTCAGTCGAGGAGAGTTTGGTACAGTTTCTATCAGGTGTGGTGTTTTTAGTGAGTGGAGATGTTTCAAATAGTCGTCTTCAGTACGTATTCCTCTAAGGTGCGTTGCCGTCCTAGTGGGGGAAGTCTCGTCTTTTGGTATCAACAGTCGTCAAGATAACGTGCTGCACTTTCCCACAGAGTACACATTCTATGGTCGGATGTAATTCCAAAGACTAGCGGCAAACGCCCCTCAGAGGAGAACCTTCAGCCAATCGCGTTTGTCACGACGTCGGGAAAAATCCGCTAGCCAGACATCACAAGTAGCTAGCAGGTGTCTCCGTGAAATAGGATTTACCAACCGTGCAGATTTCAGGTAATTGATCAAGTCACGTGAGCTAAGAAGATTTATGCTGGCAGAATGCTACGCTATCTAAATTTTCTGTTGAATAAAGGCTCGCCATCAAAAGACATTATATGTGTTACCATAGCGGTCGGCAGGAACGCTACCAGCGTCTGCATTGATTGGTCTCGTGTTTCCTCTCTACAAATAATATTTTAACATCATGAAGAAAGCTTGTCCGTGATGAGTTACATAAAATTCAGTTTTCTATTCATCATAAGCACAGTGTGTGGTCCATCAAACAGCTTGCTTAAAGACGCTGTTTGATACGCCATTGACCATTGATGCACAGTGAAGGAAAAAGAACCCGGAAGCTTTATGTCTGCGTTTTGACGATGAAGGTTATATTTATTAGAGTATAACAAAATGTTTCAGTAAAATTGGCTTTCCTTCCTTACTAATTCTCCTGATTCCTTTGACACTGATGAAAGGACAGGAGGTCCAACAACGCGCTTCACTTAGGCTAAGTGGTGGAGTGCGACTGTAACACTTGCTTATCACATTTCTTTTAAATCCGCGAAGTGAACATAAAGACATTTAGATTACTTTGTAGAGTCAGAGCCTCTTCGGTAAGTCAGTGCATATCCGGTTGTGCTACTCAACACCATGTCGTGTGTTAAATTTCTGTAAGAACAGCTTCAGCAGGATGCTCATATTCCGATTTGCAGTGTAATAAACACTAAGTCGTCAAGAATAACGCGCTAGCTTACACTGCGGCATCCCGATAGTACAAGCGTTACTTGGCTCGTAGATATTGTAATAGAGCACAGACAACACCACTGTTGGCACGCAGCAAACGTGCTTGTACGAAAATATTCAGGCGAAGGATTTTAATGGCTCATACTCGCGGCCATGGATATGTCCGGCGCCCGTTGCATCCAGCAACTAACTAGTTAACAATTCGTAACTAATAATAGCCATTATTTAATAGTAACTTGAAATGATTAAGCGACCATCAATGAATAGTTAGTAATCTATCAAAATTAGTATTTAGTAGTTAGGCGATCATTAATTAGTTGTTACTAGTTCATTAACCAATAATAATTAGTCCGTGGTTAATTATCATTAATTGGTAGCTAATAGTTAAATGAGTTTTTAGTAGTTGATTAACCCTTCATTAGTAGTAGGTAGTTTTCCTTCCCTTACGGGGTGGTTCGGGTTTCCGCCAAGATATGTGAGAAAGGCGTCATTTCCTTTCCTTAACCTGTTCAACGGGCAAGGCCTGGCGCCGAAGGGGCGATTACGTTCCGTGGACTCCATGGCAACGCTGCAACACACTGTCGCGTCCCACTCCAGACGCCTCCTGAACGCCGATCTGGAAGGGTGCTGCCTAAACACTCTTTGTAGACTTAATCAACGTCTTAACCACACTCCAGCGACACAAGCACCAACACCGCGCTAAAGGCATTCGGCTCACCGCACTACAGGTCAATAAAGTGCCCCCATGAATTTTTTCTCCCGGCTTTGAATAAAATTTCCCAAATATACACAAGACTCTCGTTGCTAACGGTGCACTCAGAAAAAAAGCTCAGGGAGCCACCAGAGTACTTAATGGACAAGTTGAACCATAATTCAAATTTAAGTGTTTCCTTCATTCGCCCTTCGTTTCTGCGCTGCTTCTTTATGACGCTAAGTAGGAGCATATTTTGAGCATCATTATCTGACGCTCAGTTATTGTCCATTGTGCTACCTCTTACGAGAGCATCATCACTGAGAATCAGTACATTGCAGTGCATCTTTATTACCCTTTATCGGAGCCCCCCTCCCACCCTAACGTATGAATTTCATTTCCTCTCAGACGGTGTAATTCATTTCATCTATTTGCACAGGAAGAGCATCACTATTACCAGGCTTTTAGAAAAGAGCCTGTGAGAATCGAATCGAATCATTGGAAATAACCTGAAGCAGTAGAGGATTCTTACACTGCGTTACGTGCTGCTGTCAGGAAATATATAATTTTAAAGTAAACGAGCTTTAGTAGGGGGCGGCTTTCTCCGAGTAAACATAGTGCAACAGAGAACAAAGTCGTTCTGTCCTTTTTTTCATTTTTTATGCTCAGTAACCTACCAGTAATTTTTTGGCACCCCACTTCGCTGTAGATTTTTTTTGTTGGTCGGAGAAGAATAAAACACATCCATCTCTAAAAACTTACAATTCAAGCTGAAATTGGTTCTCAGGCTTTTTTGTTTTGAATATTTGAATACTGTTAGGAAATGGGTATCGAAAACTTTTATTCTGATATTTTTAGAGATGTTGGCGGCCCTAGCGGCCCTCAAGGCGCAGTGGTCGACCCTTGGTCTAGGACGCTGCACCTGGTCGCTGCCATCGAGGCTCGACGTACGAGGAACCTGTGTACATTTCTTCCTCGCTGGCCACCAGGTGCTTCCACTGCGTCACACATGTTAGTCGTTAACTCAGCGCCTGTGTTACCATGTCAAGTCCTTGTCATTTGCGCTGTTTTGTTCACTTGACTTCATAGACCAACATCCCGCCAAAATGCCCTATTCGGTCACACTCGGGCTGTCTCTCTTCCGATCTAACTCTGCATGCGGGCAGCTCCATGTAAACGTGTATGAGAGTCGGTTTGCCCATACACCAGAAATATTTGTCGCTATATTGGGCAGGGTACACTTTGTGCAGTTTACGTAAGAGTGGGCTTATCACATTTCTTTTAAATCCGCGAAGTGAACATAAAGACATTTAGATTACTTTGTAGAGTCAGAGCCTCTTCGGTAAGTCAGTGCATATCCGGTTGTGCTACTCAACACCATGTCGTGTGTTAAATTTCTGTAAGAACAGCTTCAGCAGGATGCTCATATTCCGATTTGCAGTGTAATAAACACTAAGTCGTCAAGAATAACGCGCTAGCTTACACTGCGGCATCCCGATAGTACAAGCGTTACTTGGCTCGTAGATATTGTAATAGAGCACAGACAACACCACTGTTGGCACGCAGCAAACGTGCTTGTACGAAAATATTCAGGCGAAGGATTTTAATGGCTCATACTCGCGGCCATGGATATGTCCGGCGCCCGTTGCATCCAGCAACTAACTAGTTAACAATTCGTAACTAATAATAGCCATTATTTATAGTAACTTGAAATGATTAAGCGACCATCAATGAATAGTTAGTAATCTATCAAAATTAGTATTTAGTAGTTAGGCGATCATTAATTAGTTGTTACTAGTTCATTAACCAATAATAATTAGTCCGTGGTTAATTATCATTAATTGGTAGCTAATAGTTAAATGAGTTTTTAGTAGTTGATTAACCCTTCATTAGTAGTAGGTAGTTTTCCTTCCCTTACGGGGTGGTTCGGGTTTCCGCCAAGATATGTGAGAAAGGCGTCATTTCCTTTCCTTAACCTGTTCAACGGGCAAGGCCTGGCGCCGAAGGGGCGATTACGTTCCGTGGACTCCATGGCAACGCTGCAACACACTGTCGCGTCCCACTCCAGACGCCTCCTGAACGCCGATCTGGAAGGGTGCTGCCTAAACACTCTTTGTAGACTTAATCAACGTCTTAACCACACTCCAGCGACACAAGCACCAACACCGCGCTAAAGGCATTCGGCTCACCGCACTACAGGTCAATAAAGTGCCCCCATGAATTTTTTCTCCCGGCTTTGAATAAAATTTCCCAAATATACACAAGACTCTCGTTGCTAACGGTGCACTCAGAAAAAAAGCTCAGGGAGCCACCAGAGTACTTAATGGACAAGTTGAACCATAATTCAATTTTAAGTGTTTCCTTCATTCGCCCTTCGTTTCTGCGCTGCTTCTTTATGACGCTAAGTAGGAGCATATTTTGAGCATCATTATCTGACGCTCAGTTATTGTCCATTGTGCTACCTCTTACGAGAGCATCATCACTGAGAATCAGTACATTGCAGTGCATCTTTATTACCCTTTATCGGAGCCCCCCTCCCACCCTAACGTATGAATTTCATTTCCTCTCAGACGGTGTAATTCATTTCATCTAATTGCACAGGAAGAGCATCACTATTACCAGGCTTTTAGAAAAGAGCCTGTGAGAATCGAATCGAATCATTGGAAATAACCTGAAGCAGTAGAGGATTCTTACACTGCGTTACGTGCTGCTGTCAGGAAATATATAATTTTAAAGTAAACGAGCTTTAGTAGGGGGCGGCTTTCTCCGAGTAAACATAGTGCAACAGAGAACAAAGTCGTTCTGTCCTTTTTTCATTTTTTATGCTCAGTAACCTACCAGTAATTTTTTGGCACCCCACTTCGCTGTAGATTTTTTTTGTTGGTCGGAGAAGAATAAAACACATCCATCTCTAAAAACTTACAATTCAAGCTGAAATTGGTTCTCAGGCTTTTTTGTTTTGAATATTTGAATACTGTTAGGAAATGGGTATCGAAAACTTTTATTCTGATATTTTTAGAGATGTTGGCGGCCCTAGCGGCCCTCAAGGCGCAGTGGTCGACCCTTGGTCTAGGACGCTGCACCTGGTCGCTGCCATCGAGGCTCGACGTACGAGGAACCTGTGTACATTTCTTCCTCGCTGGCCACCAGGTGCTTCCACTGCGTCACACATGTTAGTCGTTAACTCAGCGCCTGTGTTACCATGTCAAGTCCTTGTCATTTGCGCTGTTTTGTTCACTTGACTTCATAGACCAACATCCCGCCAAAATGCCCTATTCGGTCACACTCGGGCTGTCTCTCTTCCGATCTAACTCTGCATGCGGGCAGCTCCATGTAAACGTGTATGAGAGTCGGTTTGCCCATACACCAGAAATATTTGTCGCTATATTGGGCAGGGTACACTTTGTGCAGTTTACGTAAGAGTGGGCTGATGCCTGTCTGCAGCCTTCTAGAATCTACCGTTATTATACGCGAGCGCTTAACTTCGGAACGGACACAACGGACGAAACAACACGAGACATAAAGCGCAGACTATCAACTGAGTTTATTTTCGAAGGGGCTCGTATTTATAGAAACTAAATTGTTAAAAACAAACGAAAACACCAAAAAACAAAACAACCAAAACCAAACAATCATGACACCATCTGGACGTGCCTCGATCTTTTCGCGCAAGTCATGCAAGACCATCTTAAGCTTCCAAAAAACAGTTTTCCTACCAACTAGCCCTTTTGAAAGCACTGTTGTTACAATCTACCGCCTCTACTTTGGTTATCTTTTTGTGTGGGGCTGAGCAGCGCTTCCGTTCTCCCCTGTAGTGATTAAGGATATACGACTATGTCGGAGTGACAGGGTCGAACGTGCTTCCGGTCCAATTTAAGTCTCCTTGGCCCAATTATCCTTGCGATAACTAGTCCCCTACCACAATTCCCTCCGTTCCCTCGTATCCCGGAAGCCATACGATTTCGTGTTTGCCGATGTTTGTGCTTCTTGGGGCATTTTTCAGAACGCAGCTAGCATCCTTGTCTATTCTGCCTCGTATGTAGTTCCTGCAAGCTTGTCTGGAGTCTGTTAGCATAACCAAATCTTCTCCTGTTGCGCTTCAGTGCGCATATGCTAGAGCGATGGCGGATTCTTTAGTGGCTTCTTTGCTTGTGCTGGCTTTTGTTGCCCTCAATATCTGCCCCCTCCCCCTTCCGTCTGTTCCTGCGGCAATCATCTTGCGCTTGTACCTGTACTTGACTGCGTCCGTATAGACCGCGCTACGTTGTCTTCGATTTCCCTGTCGAGGGCCCTGACTCTGGCTTGTCTTTTCTTGTGGTGAAATTTCGCGTCCATGTGCAGAGTTAGTGGTCTGAACCATATATGCTCCTGTCGTCGTATCTAAGTTGTTTCTGGTTTTTTTGCGTGCCAATGGGTAGTCCTGGTTACAGAGGTGCCTCCCTCTCCTCTTCTGCACAAGACCGTCTAGTATTGCTCTTTGCAATTCTCGTAGCCAATAAATGTGTTCAATACTCCCAAGGCCATAAGGTTTTCCGTCGCTGTTTACTGCAAAAGTTTGAACGCGGTTTCATACTCTCTCCGCAGGACTGTGCCGTTTTGCGGGAGCTCATGCGTGTTGAATTCGTTGGTGGTAAGGGAAACTATATGTCGCCTTGCTTGTGATTAGGCTGTCTATTAGCCTGAGGAGTCCACCCCTCTCATTTCCTTCATTTTACTGCTGATTCTGCATATCATTAGGGCGACTTGCCCCATTGCGTTCTCCAAGGAGCCGACGGTTTTGCTACACCGTCCCTTGTTTTGTGGCTTCATCCCGAGAACTTTGACTTCCGTCTTCTCTACCGGCCCGTTTCCGAGTTTCAGATTGATCAGACAGTCGTAATTTCTCGCGCCGTTATTGATCCTTACGTACTCCGACGCTTCCTATTCCGACCTAGTGCCCTCCAGCCTAGTGTCCTCTGCATCGTCTCTTTTTCCTCTGGGGATCCTGTACTTGTCCATATTGTGATATAGTCCGCGTGCATTGCGTAGGTAATGTCCACGATCTCGTCGATCTTCCTCGTGAGCCCTATCACCACAGCATTTAATAGCAGTGGCGATATCACGGAGCCATGTGGGGTGCCTTAGTTTGGCGCCGTGAAGGTCACGGACACAGTGCTGCCCATTCCGGCGGTGGCCCTTCGGTCCGTCAGGAAGGCCTTGACGTACCGGAAGTCTGTTTCCACTGTTAAAGTTTTCGAGGCTCTCTGGTATGGCGGCGTGCCTCACGTTATCGAAGGCCCCTTTTATGTAAAGTGCGAGAATAGTGTGCTTTCCGCTTCTTGGTACATCACTGAGAACTTCCTCCTTCAGCTGCAAAAACACATCCTGCGTAGACAGGCTTCTTCTGAAGCCTAACATGACGTCCGGGTAGTACACGTTGTCCTTCATGTTATTCTTGAGTCTTTTGTTGATCACTCTCTCGTCATGATCATCACCATCAGCTCTGCTATGCCCACTGCAAGGAAAAGGCCTCTCCCATGTCTGGTTTGGTTTAGTCTGGTTTAGGGGGTTTCACGTCCCAAAGCGACTCAGGCTATGAGGGACGCCACAGTGAAGGGCTCCGGAAATTTCGACCACACCGGATTCTTTAACGTGCACTGACATCGCACAGTACACGGGCCTCTCCTTTGTCTCCTCAGATTAGTCTAAATAACTTTGTGCCATCCCCTGCTACGCTTGCCTTGTCTTTGAATACACTCCGTTACCATAACGACCAGCTGTTATACTGCCTTACCGCTACATTCCCGGCCCAAGACAATTTCTTGCTCTCGATTTCGACTAGTACGTCATTAACCAGTATTTGTTCCCTCATCCACTCTCTCCACTCTCTCGTAGATCTTGCCTAAGCAAGGAAGCCAGCGAGATTGTTCTTAGGTTTTCAATTTGAAGTCTCTTTCCGGGTGTGAATGTCATAATCACTGCCGAGTGTTTCCACTCGGTCGGTACGGCACCTTCCTCCCATATCTCGTTCAGGTGCAGTATTTGTCAAAAGTACACAGCCCAAGGGGTTTGGTTCTGAGCCGTGCAGTGCGGCTCCTCTTGCATAGTTAGGGACCCTAGTCTCACGAAGGCGGGACGAAATTATGATCTCATCCCTCCCAAGCTTATGGCTGTGAAATGTGCTTAACAGCCTCGATACACGGCTTTGAAGCAAACGCCTTGGGCTGTATATTGGTGACAAAGACTGTACCTGGTTAGTTCCAGGATACCCTTGTCGCCCATTTTTCCGATGGTGGCAAAACATAATGTGTCTCTGCCAACCGCGTGTTCCTTTAAGAACAACTTAAGGTTGCTCTTACCTTGTTTTCAGTTACCGATCTGTCTATTTAGGGGTTGTGTTCTATGGCATACTCGACATCGTACCCTAACGGCCTTGCCCTACTAACGCATTTGTCTTGCAGGGCCTGAATTCGGGTTTCCCACAGGCGATGAAGGTCAATGTCCACTTCGGGGTTCTGCACCGTACGAGCGATCGTCTGGGTGTGTCTGTTCCTGGCCTTAGAAAGCTGCGTGCTCCAATCCTCGATATTGTCCATCGATGTTGTGGTTTCTTCACTATATTTCCAGAAGGCTTCCCAGTCTACGACTGTTGCATTTTCTAGGTCTCTCTTCAATTCCACGGCCCCTGTTTCAGTGCTCAGGATAAAGGGGTTGCTTCTCAGTTTCTCCTCTGTATTTTCCCATTGCATTTCCTCGCTGTTCTTCAAGAAGGCAACGTATGTCGTGGTATCTCAAAGGACGCTGCTTCCAAGCCTCGTCATTAATGTGGGTTCCGCGTAGTATTTTCCCGCTCTTCCGCTCTTTCGTTGATCCTTGCCCCTTTCGCGTTCTATATCCACAGCTTTCTATATTCCCACTATTCCCTCTATGTGCATTTTTCTATCTATCTTTATATATATATATATATATATATATATATATATATATATATATATATATATATATATATATATATATATATATATATAGTTACAAATGCGTTGCAGAATCAAAAAGGCCGCAAGGAATCAAGAAGTGTCCCAGCTGCAAAGAGCACGCGCGTCTCACCTCTTTGTCCTCAAGGCGCGGCCCGCGGACACCTGGCGGCATTATTCCCCCTCCCCATCCAAAGAAAGGAAGCAAAAAACGTTGGCGCACATGGAGCGAACGAGGTGCCCGTTACTGCGTAAAGTACGGCTTCATACGCAGTACGCCTTCATACGCAGTACGTGCACGACCGCAGGCTGCGGTCGACGGCGCGAACTAGGCACAGTGCCATCGGGGAGGACTTCATACGTCACATCCGTGCTGCGGCGCAGCACTGTGTAGGGTCCAAAGTAGCGGCTCAAGAGCTTCTCCGACAGGCCGGGGCAACGTACCGGGTCCATACCCACACTTTGTCGTCGGGGTGGCACACGACGTGGCGATGCCGTTGGTTGTAGCGTTCTGCAACCGTTGCCTGCTGCCGGCGGATGTGCATACGGGCCAGTTGGCGGGCTTCCTCTGCCTGCCGGGTAAATTCCTCGGCGTCTGGCGTGAGCTCCTGGCCGTAAGGGGGGCACGGAAGCATGGCGTCGAGCATCGTTTGGACATCATGCCCGTAGACGAGGCAAAACGGCGTAAATCGAGTCGTTTCCTGAGTCGCCGTGTTGTAGGCAAACGTCACATATGGTAGGGTCTCATCCCAAGTCTTGTGCTATACGTCGACATATATTTCGAGCATGTTCGCTAAGGTTTTGTTGCGGCGCTTCGTGAGCCCATTTGACTGCTAGTGGTATGCAGTAGTCTTGCGGTGGTTCGTTTGACTCAGCTGGAACACCTCGTGCATGAGCGGCGCGGTAAACGCGGTGCCCCTATCGATGATGACGGAGGACGGGGCGCCATGTCGTAAAAGAATGTGGTGTATGAAGAAGCGCGCGATTTCAGAGGATGTGCTGCGTGGCACCGCCTGGGTTTCCGCATAGCGCGTCAAATAATCAGTCGCAATTATTATCCACTTATTGCCAGAAGACGACACAGGAATGAGCCCAGAAGATCAATGCCAAGTTGGTCAAAGGTGTGCGAGGTGGCCCAATTCGTTGAGCAATGCTGCGGGGTTGAGCGGTGGTGACTTACGTCGCTGGCACTCACGGCAACCTCTGACGTAGCAGTGGATGGTCTTTGCAAGTTTAGGCCAGTGATAGCCTTGATGCATTCGAGCGAGCGTGCGTGCAAATCCCAAGTGGCCAGAGGTGGCCTCATCATGACACGCCGAAAGGATGTCGTCGCAAAGGTCTGATGGCACGGTTAGGAGGTAGAGCCGGTCACCGTTGCTGGAGTTTTTCTTGAACAGTACGCCATTGCGAATGCAAAAAGAGGACAAGTAGCGGGAAAAGTGTCGAGGTACGTTGGAAGCATGGCCCTCCAGGTGATCCATGACAGACCGCAGGCCAGCGTCAGCCCGCTGCTTTGCCACTAAATCCGAACTGTTAATCACACCTAGGAAACGACTGTCATCCTCTGCGCTGTTATCAGCTTGCTCGACGGGTGCGCGTGCAAGCGTGTCGGCGTCCTCGTGTTTACGTCCGGACTTAAAGGCAATTGTGTAATGAAATTCTTGAAGGCGAAGGCTCCAGCATGCTAGGCGGCCTGATAGGTCCCGGAGATTGGTAAGCCAGCACAGGGAATGGTGGTCGGTGACCACTTTAAAATAACGATCATAGATGTAAGGCCGAAATTTCATCGTGGCCCAGACGACAGCGAGGCACTCCTTTTCCGTGGTGGAGTAGTTGATTTCAGTGCGCGAGAGTGTACGACTCGCATACGCTATCACACGTTCCACGCCTTCTTGATTTTCAACGAGGACGGCACCAAGCCCGATGTTGCTAGCGTCGGTGTGTATCTCGGTAGCAGCTTCGTCATCGAAGTGAGCCAGCACAGAGGTAGTGTGCAGCCGTTGGCGCAGCTCTGTTAAAGCAGCCTGTTGCTCGGCAGTCCAGGCGAACGGTGTATCGTCACGTGTTAAACGGGTGAGGGGTTCAGCGATCTTGGAGAATTCGGCAATAAAACGGCGGTAGAAGGCGCACAAACCCAAGAGGCGCTTGAGCGTTTTCTTTGTAGTAGTACGGGGAAACTTGGCTAAAGAGGCAGTTTTCTCGGGATCGGGTCGTATGCCATCGGCGCTCACAACATGGCCGAGGTACTTGAAACCTTTGTAACCAAAGTGGCATTTCTCGGGTATAAGTGTCAAGTGGGCCAACCGCAGGGCATCCAACACGGTCCGCAGGCGCTCAAGGTGTTGGTCGAAAGTTTCTGAGAACACCACCACGTCATCTAGGTAAACTAAACAGGTTTGCCATTTGAGGCCAGCCAGGACAGTATCCATGATGCGCTGAAACGTCGCTGGCGCAGAGCAAAGGCCGAAGGACAACACATATAGGCCGTCGGGTGTGATGAAGGCCGTTTTTTTCGCGGTCACTTTCATCAACCTCAGTGTACCAATATCCGGTCTTTAGGTCGATTGACGAAAAATACTTGGCGCGGCGAAATCTGTCGAGCGAGTCGTCGATGCGGGGCAGCGGGTACACGTTCTTTTTTGTTATGGCGTTCAGCTTACGGAAGTCCACGCAAAAGCGCAGTGTGCCATCCTTCATAACAAGCACGACGGGCGACGACCACGGGCTCTTAGAGGGCTGAATAATGTCGTCTGTAAGCATCTCCTTCACCTGCGTTTGGATAGAGTCGCGTTCCTCTGGAGAAATGCGGTACGACTGCTGTCGTATGGGCCGCTGAGAGTCCGGAGCTAATATTGATGCGATCCAGGGACGTGTCCGGACGGTCCATGGCCTCGGACGCAAAGCACTCAGTAACATCGGCCCATTGGTCGGCCCACACGACGGCAGTAGCTCGGAAAAGGTGATGAGGTTCGCTCGTAAAATTAGTAATCAGGAGTTCCGACCGACCGTTACGGAGGTGGACAACACTTCGGGCCGCGCAAATGCCATGTGTCAGCAGCAAGGAAAGGTTGCCCTCGGCGACTGCAGGTCCATCGCGTAGCCCATCATCGCATTCGACACTTGCAAAAACACTAGAGCGCGGCGGGATCAAGACTCTTTCAGTGGAAATACGAAGGGCGGAGCTGCGTTGCCGAACGTCGGAGGTGCCGCAGGCTTTCGCTGTCGAAAACGTAACGGTTCTGTGCCGCAGGTCAATAACAGCACCATTCTCACGGAGAAAATCTACGCCCAAAATCAGGTCACGAGAACAGTTGCGGAGTACCAGGCAGCTATGAACGTCGAGTCGCTGATCTGGACCCTAGCCGTGCACTGTCCCAGCGGAGTAATAATGTAGCCCCCCATAGCTCGAATCTGCACGCCAGAGCAAGGAGTTGTAACTTTCTTCAGAAGCGCTGCTAATTTGTCACTGATAATTAAAAACTCCGCTCCTGTGTCCACCAACGCGCTAATGCTGCGACCATCGAGAAGCACGGGTATGTCGAGGAAGAAGCAGTCCTTTAGTTCAGCTGCTGTCGTCGGCGTCGTCAAAGCTCTATCATCGGATGTCTGCGTCGTCTGCATCGTCAGGGGCTCTTTACAGCGTCGATACCCAGCGACCACGCCCCCGGAGATCGCTGTCCTCAGTTTTCCCGGCGAGGGCTGGGCGTGCGGTCCGCCATCGCTCGCGAGTTCTGCGCATTCGTTAAAAACGATGGACGGCGAGGTGGCGGTGATCGGGACGGACGGCGCACCATGGACCACTGAGGCTGCTGGGTCACGTACTCTTCAATCTCATGGGTCCGTTGGCCAAACCGGGGCTTTGGCGCATCAGAGGAAAAACCCTGCAGGCCAGGCTCTCGATATGGGCACCGGCGGAACATGTGACCGGGCTTCCCACAGTGGAAGCACAAACGCCGGCGGTCAGGGCCACGCCAGACGTCCGTTCTGCGCAGGGATTCTCGGTCACTCAGGATGCGGTGCTGCCCTTGCTGCACGTAGGGTAGCAGGACGTCGTGATGGTTGGGAAAAATTGCCGCTAGATTTGGAGCAGGGCGTCGCAGCGCGTCAGCGTATGTCGGGCGGTAGTAGCCTGGGTAGGTTGTGGTTCGGCGTGTAGTAACGGAGGCCTGACAGCTTGCTGCACCTCTTCGCGGATAACGCTCATAAGAGAGCTGGCGGCTGGCTGCGATGTACCACAAATCTTCTCTAGCTCCTCACGGACAACAGCGCGGATCATGTCGCGGAGAAAGTCGGTATTGGTGTTGAAAACCGGGAGGGACTCCTTAACAGAAGCAGCAAGGACTGGCCGGTAGTACGCGGTGGACAGCTGCCGGAGGACCTGCTCCATCGTGACTGCCTCCGCTAGAAACTCGGCGACAGTGCTGGAGGGGGGGGGGGAGGCTGCGCACGAGGCCCGCGAAAATCTGTTCTTTAACACCGCGCATTACGTGGCGCAGCTTTTTGGCTTCCGACATGTCTGGGTCAGCCTGTCGGAAGAGCCGCGTCTTGCCTTCGACGTACGCGGTAACCGTTTCCTTGGGAATTTGCATACGTGACTGCAAGGCTCGTTCAGCTCGGTCCCGACGATCAGCGCTGACATACGCGGCGAGCAGTTGACCTAGGAACTCAGGCCATGAATAAAGCGTCCTCACGGTTTTCGTACCACGTAAGAGCGCCGTCCTCCAAGCTGAATAAAATGTTCCTCAGCTTGGCGACATCATCCCATTGGTTAAATGCGGCGACAGGTTCAAATTGGAGGCGCCAATCTTCCACGTCCTCCAGTTGAGTCCCGTGAAAGGACTTTGGTAGCCATGGGTTCTGGAGGATGTAGTACGCGGCGCCTTACATGACAGGTTGAGGGGCAGGCGCCGAGGAAGAGTCGAATGGCCTTAGAACAGGAGCCAGTCGGCCAGGCGGCGAGGTTGTCTCCAATAGCCCATACTCAGGGCGCAGTCCAAGATTTTGGGTGCTGACCCGGTGCACTGGCGTCTAGACAGAGAGAGGTGTGGGGTCGTCGGTATTGGGAGGGGTGTGCGACATATTCCAGAGCGATGTACCCAGCGCACTCCACCACAAAATGTCACAAATGGTTTGCAGAATCAAAAAAGGCCGTAAGGAATCAAGCAGTGTCCTAGCTGCAAGGAGCACGCGCATCTCGCTTCTTTGTCCTCAAGGCGCCGCCCGGGGACACCTGGCGGCAATATATATATATATAGTCACCGACAAATGTAGGGCGACACAAAAGGGGGCTTTTAATTCGAAGGCCAAGAAGACCAGCAGCGCGCGTCCGAGCGGAAACGTCGTCTTCTTCGCTTCCACACGTGCCCCGCCATGCCGTTCGGCCGCATGGCGGCGCTCGCAGAATGTGAGCAGTGTGGCATTGCCCCCCCCCCCTTTCAAGAGGCATCGCCTCGATGCCTCCGGCTAGGAGGCAAACAGAATTGAGGCACCGATAGTGCGAAGGTGCGTGTGGCGGCGGCACTGAATGTAAACTCCGACAATGGCTAACGGGCGTAATACGGTTTCATGCGGGCTACGTGGACGACTTCAGATTGGGCGGTCGAGAAGAGCGGACGATTCCTTGAGGGAACACTTCATAGTTCACCTCGCTGAGTTGACGTAGCACTTCGTAGGGGCCGAAGTAGCGGCGCAGAAGCTTTTCAGAGCGCCCGCGCAAACGTATAGTTTTCCATACCCAGACGTGCTCGCCGGGTTGGTAAATCACCTCCGTGTGGCGGAGGTTGTAACGCCGAGCGTCAGTTTTCTGCTGGTGTCGAATCCGTTGTCTAGCAAGGTGGCGAGCGGCTTCTGCATCACGAATGAATTGGTCAGCGCCGCTGACAGATGAAGGGGCACAACCTGGGAGCATCATGGCATCCAGCATGGTCAGGGCGTCCAGGCCATACACCAAACGGAAGGGACTGAAGCGCGTCGTTTCTTGGAGGGCGGTGTTGTACGCAAACGTGACATAAGGGAGTATTCGTCCCAGTTGCGATGGTCAGCTTCGACATACATAGGCCTCATATCTGCGATGGTCTTGTTCAGCCTCTCAGTCAGACCATTCGTTTGAGGATGGTAAGCAGTCGTTTTTCTATGACTGGTGCCACTGAGACGCAGGACCTCATGTGTAAGTGCCGAGGTAAACGCAGTTCTCAGGTCAGTAAATACAACCGCGGGGGCGCCGTGGCGAAGCACAATGTGTCGAACAAAAACTGTGCAATTTCAGCCGCGGTGCCACCTGGAAGGGCCTTGGTTTCAAAGTAGCGGCTGAGGTAGTCCGTGGCAACAACAATATACCGGTTATCCATGGAGGAGACTGGGAATGGGCCAAGTAAGTCCATGCCGACTTGCTGAAATGGGATTTGCGGTGGATCAATTGGCCTCAGAAGGCCGGCCGGTTTTGTCCGCGGTATCTTCCGTCGTTGACACTCACGCAAGGTTCTAACGTAGCGTTGGACGATCGCAGCAAGCCGAGGCCAGTAGGACCTGTGGCGGAGGCGTCCCATTGTTCTGTAAAAAACCAAGGTGGGCAGAAAAAAAGGGTATCGCGGCGTGCAGCGACAACTTCCTGACGAAGCGCGGTTTGGACAACGAGGAGATACACAGTTTCGGTCGGGCCGTAGTTTGTCTTGTAGAGGACTCCATCTATTAAGCAAAACGACAAAAGTCCGCGAGAGAAGAGTCTGGGCGGAGACGGAGCGGTTCCTTCGAGGTACACGATTAGAGGCAGCAGTTCGCAGTCGGCCCTCTAGTGGCGGGCATGATCGGACGTGGTGACAGCGCCGAGGAAAGCAGAATCGTCGTCGGGTTCATCTGGTGGGCACGGAAGAGGAGCTCGGGAGAGACAGTCTGCATCGCTATCTTGCTGACCCGACTTATACACGATAGTGACGTCAAACTTGCAACCGAAGGCTCCACCGTGCAAGGCGCCCCGATGGATCTTTGAGGTTCGCAAGCCAACACAAGTAGTAATGATCGCTGACGACTGAAAACGGGCGGCCGTACAGGTAGGGATGAAATTTGGTGATTGCCCAAACAACAGCGAGACACTCCTTTTCCGTGGTGGAATAATTCATTTCGGCACGGGACAAAGTGCGACTTGCGTATGCGAGCACACGTTCCACACCGTCTTGCCACTGCACAAGCACCGCACCGGGGCCAACATTGCTGGCATCTGTGTGCAGATCCGTGGCGGCTTTCTCGTCGAAGTGGCCGAGGATAGGCGTGGATGGGAGCCATTATTTGGGTCAGCATGAACTTTGAGACACAAACGAAGAGAGACACGTGGAACACGGAACACACTGCTGCGTGCTGCGTGTTCCACGTGTCTCTCTTCGTTTGTGTCTCAAAGATCATGCTGGCCCAAATAATGGATTCATACCAACTGGCCCAGAAAAATGCCATTTTGTGGATGGGAGGCAGGCCTTAAGTACTGTGAAAGCTGTTTCCTGATCCTGGGCCCAGAAGAAGGGTTCGGAGTCTTTTGTCAGGCGAATCAGCGACTCAGCGAGCTTGGATAAGTTTTCGACGAACCTCCGATGATAGGCGCAAAGCCCCAGAAAACGCCGCGAGCTTCGTTTAGCTGTTGGCTGGGGAAATCCAGCAACGGCGGCCGTCTTTCCTGGGCCAGGGCTAACGCCCTCAGCGCTCACAATATGGCCAAGAAACTTGAGCTCTATAAATGCGAAGTGGCACTTTTCAGGCTTCACAGACAGACCTGCGGAACGAATGGCCTCGAAAACAGCACGCACACGTTTCAGGTGTTCCTCTAACGTGTCGGAGAAAATCACGACGTTGTCGAGATAAACAAGTCAGGACTGCCACTTCAGGTCAGTTAGTACGGGGTCCATCATACGTTGGAACGTTGCAGGGGCTGAACACAAGCCGAAAGGAAGCACCTCAAATTCGTAGAATCCGTCAGGAGTAACGAAGGCGGTATTTTCTCGGTCACGTTCATCGACCTCGATTTGCCAATAACCGCTACGCAGGTCGAGTGACGAAAAGTAGGTAGCACGGCCGAGGCGATCTAATGAGTCATCAATGCGCGGCAGTGGATATACATCCTTTTTGGTAACGTTGTTGAGACGTCGATAATCCACGCAGAATCGTAGGCTGCCATCTTTCTTTGCCGACGAGAACAGGTGATGCCCAGGGACCCGTCGAATGTTGTATGACGTCGTCGCGGAGCTTTTCGGCAACTTTGCGGCGGATGGCATCACGTTCCTTCGACGAAACACGTTAAGGACGCTGACATAGTGGTCTCTGATCAATATCGACGATAATGCGGTGCTTAGTTATTGGTGTCTTAAGAACTTTAGAGGTTGACGCAAAACAGTCGCGGAAAGAGTCAATAAGGCTTTTCACGCGGCGTTTCTGATTGGACAGAAGGTCAGGGTTCACGTCGATCGTAATGGCTGGTGCCCTGTCCTGTTCCGTTGTTCCGGGATCCGTTTTGGATAACGCACTTTGGACGGCATACTCGCCAAGTTCTTCAAAATGGGCAATCACTGTTTTCGACAAATGTTGGGGTTCGCTACTAAAGTTGGTCACTAAGAGCTCGGTACGCGCGTGAACAAGGTCGACAAGGGCGCGAGCAACGAAAACTTGCCGAGACAGTAGCAGCGACATGTTCGCTTCGGCAATGCTCCGAGTACCGAAGCTGGTATCACACTTGACTGTGACAAACTTGCTTGCTCTCGGCGGTATTGTTGTGGGGTCGTCAGAGATGCGCAGTGCTACTCTTTGCGGCTCGGGGTCTGTAGCAACGGCTCACTGTGTCGAAAACGATACCAATTGCTCATGCAGGTTCACGACCGCGCCATACTCTTTAAGGAAGTCCATGCCGAGAATCAGTTCTTTGGAACACTCTCGTAGCACGGCGTAGGAGCCAATGAATGTTGCACCTCGGATCTTTATAGGGCAGGTGCAGACGCCAACCGGCGTCACCACATGGCCACCAGCTGTGCGTATCTGCGGCCCATGCGAAGATGTTAGAATCTTTCTGAGGATCGTGGCTAGGTGGCTGTTCTTGACCGAAAAGTCGGCTCCGGTATCCACGAGTGCTGACACGTCATAGCCATTGGCGGAAACAAGGATTTCGGCGGCGGAAACAATTCTTTGAGAACTCGTCGGTGAGGTGTTTGGTGCCGTCGTCGATGGGGTCGTCGGTGAGGTCATCGGTGTGGTCATCGACGCGGTCGTCGGTGGGGACGGCGGTGGCATCGTCGCTGCGGTCGGCGGTGAGATCGTCTTTGAGGTCGGCGGCTGCTGTCGTCGGCGTTCGGGTCGTCGCATTAAACCGTCGGATGGAGGCTGTTCACTCTCTGCGGCAGCGGCGGTCCTATCCCGGAGGCCGCCGTCTTCAGTTTTCCCGGCGGGGGGACGTGCGTCTGAATTGGTCTGCGGATGATGCGTGACTGGGAACCCGTCTTGGAGACGGCGACCTAGATTGACGTCGTGGAGGCGGTGGGGGCAGCACATGATCGACCAGGTACTGCTCAATGTCTCGCGGTCTCTCACCGTAGCGTGGTCGAGGTGCGCTCGGTGGAAATCCTCTTAATCCCATCCGCCGGTTTGGGTAGTTGCAGAGAACACGACCAGGCTCCCCGCAGTGGCCTGTTGTTGGGTGTGCGCCACACGTCCGCTTTTCCAAAAGGGCGCTGGTCACGCAGGTCGACGGGGGGGTGGGGGGTAGATATCCCTGCGATGGTTCGGCAGCAGGGCGAAATGCCTGTGGCAATGGCGCCGGTCTCTGCAGGGCTTCACTGTAGCTCATGATGTACGGCTCCGCTACGGTGTCCGTAGGGCTTCGCTGTAGCTCATGATGTACGGCTCCGGCTGTGGTACTGGTGGTGGCTGGACCACTCGCCGGATTCCGTCACGGACGGCATCGGCTACAGCTGCAACACTGGCAGGTGGGGCATCTAAGCGGAGGTTGCGCAGTTCTTGAACCACACTCCGCACAAGCTCTCGAAGCGCCTCGTCTCCGGCGACTGGCAGGGACGGACAATAGTGACGCACAACGCAACACTGCCCAGACGAACGTACTGCGCACTGCGTTCCTGCAAGGAACGTTCCATGGCCGTGGCTTCTTTGGCGAAGTCAGCGACGGTTCTCGGAGGGTCGCGTATGAGACCAGCGAAGAGCTGCTCCTTCACACCACGCATGAGGTGGCGCACCTTCGTAGCCTCGGGCACGGCAGGGTCAGCCTGACTGAAGAGACGCGCCATATCTTCGATAAACATGGTCACGCTTTCGTTCGACTGCTGTGACCTGGAACGAAGGGCGATTTCGGCGTTTTGCATGCGTGCGTTGGTGCTGAAGGTAGCGAACAACTCACAACAGAACGCTTCCCAGCTGGTAAAGGATGCCTCATGGTTCTCGAAACATGTCTTCGCCGAGTCTTGGAACGCGAAATACACGTTTCGTAGTTTTCTGTCGTCGTCCCACTGGTTGAAAGTGGCCACACGGTCAAAGCCAGACAGCCAGTACTCGACATCCTCGCACAGATCGCCGTGGAAGGTTGGCGGCGAGCGAGGTGTCAGGACTACAACCGATGGGACAGTGCCGGAAGGCTGACGTGTCTGACTGCCAGTAGTAGACGTCATGGTACGCACCGACCTCGTCAGAGGCTGACACTCAGGTTGCAGGCCTCGCAGGCAGCGGCTCGCTCTGTGGACGGGTGTTGTGTCCAAGCGGCGCTGATGATCGTCAGAATTGTCCTCGGGGTCAGCGTTCATGAGACGACACCCAGCGGCTCCACCAAAATGTCGCCGACAAGCGTAGAACGACCCAAAAGGGGGCTTTTAATCCGAAGGTCAAGAAGGAAGGAAGGAAGGAAGGAAGGAAGGCCTCAGACGTTGCTGGCACATACCCACTACGGGGGAGTGGCCAAGACACAGGCGGTTAATTACTGGATACAGGAAAGTTTTGACGGGAAAAGGAGTGGCAATAGTATGTAGTCTGATAGATTGGAAGAGGGAAGGAAAGGGGTCCAGTTAACTTGGAGATCGAAGACGGGACAATTGCTTAATGTGCATAATAGTACAAAATGCCTGTAATGTTGCAATGTCGTACTGACTGAGAGCGGGAAAAAGAAATTAGAATGGGAGTCGCTGCGTTTCTTGAAGAAAATTTTACACAGCAGAGCGCACACTCCTGTCGCTTCGTGCAAGCAAAGAAGCTCCAATGGAAATAACAACCGCGGAAGACACAGGCAAGCCCCAGTTGATGAAATGGAATTTGCAAAAGACGCTTCCTCAAATGAGAAAAGTGGCGGCAGAACAGCAAGAAGTGATCTATTGCCTCAGGTTCGGCACAAAAAGGGCACAGTGGGGAAGCTGCCAGGCCAGATCTGTGAAGGTAGAAGTTTAGAAGGGGAACCCGGCAACGCAAGCGCGTGAAAGAGACCTCTAGTCTGCGTGAGCGCCAGTCTTTGCTACTCCAAGGATGCAGAAGATGCTGATATTCGGGAGATGATGTAAGAGCCGAGGCAGCAAATTCCTGAAATATTGTGTAGCTGCGAAACCTCACCGCAGCTGTATATGCACACGATGGCAGGACAGCAACAATTGGGCCGCCGAGAGAGGCTCTTGCTAAGGAATCTGCAACCTCATTTAAGTGAAAGCCCATGTGACCTGGAACCCAAAGCAACCTTACGGAGTTTAGATGGAGCGGAATCAGGAACTTAAAGAGGCGTAATGGCCGAGAGTCGGTGGGTGAGAATAAGGAAGAGCAAATGGACAGAGAGTCTGTCATAACCACGACCTGCGAAACGGTAGATTCTAATTTTCGTAAGGCTAAGATTACTGTTAATAATTCAGCCAGAAAAATTGAAGTGAAGTCAGGAAGACAGAGAGAAAAAGACCAATCCAGTGAAGGCGAAAAAATTGTCACACCTGCCTTCTCGCGATCCTGCGAGGCATCGGTAGCAATAAGAACATGAGAGGGAAAGAACCTTAGGTGGTCCTGCAATAGACCCTGAAGAAGCGGGAAGGGCTGCAGCTTTGCATTCGATGGGAAAATGTCATAGGAATTCAATCTGGACAGATGAGAAGTTGTTATATATTTGGCGGGCATCTGTGAAATGAATATTTATGCGATCAAGGAGGGACTGCACGTAACATATCTGCGGGGTATGAACTCGAGACCAGGCAGCACTAAAAAAGGCGGAAGGTTGACTAAGAAATATTATACTGGAAGCGTGAAGAGGTGAGTCGCACAATTTTAAAAATGTTTGAACTGTTCAAAGGCGAAACCTAGCTGATAACGAAGGCATTCGCGCCTCAAGGTGCAGAACAGCATTGGCGACATATTTTGGAAGCCCCACACAAAGGCGCAACGCCTCACGCTCCAAAAGCACAAGAGGGCGAAGTTTATAGGCAGGAGCTCCTGAGAATAAAACACACCCGAACTCCAAAATTGGGCGGACGTACATTTTATAAATCATCAGAAGCGTATGCCTTCTCAAGCCTGACCTAGCACTACAAATCCTGCGCAGAATGCAAAAGGCCCGAACTCCTTTTGCAGAAACTTGCTCAATGTGTGGCCGCCAGGAGAGAGTAGAGTCGTATATTACACCGAGATACTTCATTGTCTGAACTTGAGGTATTATGTTATTTCTATAGACCAGGCAGATATTTACAGGAACAGAAACTGGAAATACTAACAATGCGCATTTCTTCACATTAAGGGACCGATGAATTCTTCCTAGCCAGTTGTCAAGAACATTGAGGTAATTTTGCTGGGTTCGATAAAGAGTGTGAATGTCACCTGCTGATGCAAAAAATGCAATATTGTCGGCGTACACATAAGTTTTCACATTTTCAATGCATGGAATTGAGCTTAGAAAAATGTTAAAAAGAACAGGTGAGAGAACTGATCCTTGCGGAACACCTCTTGTCTGCGGAAATCTCTATGAGGAAACACTATTTTGGCAGCAGTAAAATTCTCTATTTTCCAAAAAAACAGAAATCCAGGCTACAATATAGCTTGGGAAGTTGAGTTCCTGTAATCTTAGTAATAGAGTCGAGTGCTCCACGCTGTCGTATGCTTTACTGACATCCAAGGTGACAAGCGCAGCAAACTTTTTTCTATTGCGAGCTAATTTAATACGACTTTCAAGGTCAATATGAGCACACCAAATTGAACAACCCGGCCTGAAACCAATTTGACATGGATTAAATACAGCATTTTTTTTAAATGAATGACATGACACGGCTGAGAAGGACCCTTCCCACTAATTTCACTAGGTTCGTTGTTAACGAAATAGGGCGTATATTGTCTAAAGTTAAGCCCTCCAGCAGCGCGCG